>JAVYIG010014043.1:0-43741 GCA_035222895.1 Strongylocentrotus droebachiensis
TTTAAGAAAATGTGGCGCCCTTTAACTTTTTCTGCATTATCATGGTCGGTTCATTGAGGAGAGGTGTGGGGTTGCCGGGGATAAACCCTGACTTGAAATTTGAGTGGCTTTACTTTCTTGGCCTTTTTCCTGTTAACCTTTTTGTTTCGTATTTGCATGTTATATAAACATTAATATCAATGTTTATTAAAGACTTATGACTTGCAGAAATTTTCCAAACTATTTTACCCCACCATCATCTCTTCCATTCTTGCACCCAGCCTTTATCTATTAAGTATAATAAATACTGAGAGGACATCCAGAACATGACTTTGTCCACCCTACCCACACACGCACACACACACACATACACACACACATGCTCCCTAACCCACACCATACACTTTCCTCATTTTCGCACCTTACCTATATAGTTATAGTCATCAATCTTTTCAATTTACTTTTTGAAAAGCAGTTTTAGGAAAATGTGTCGCCCTTTAACATTTTCTGCATTATCATGGTCGGCTCATGAGGAGGGGTGGTTGGGTAGCCAGGAATCAACTCTAACTTGAAATCTGAGTAGCTTTACTTTCTTGGCGTTTGTCCTGTTTTGATAGGCCTAGAGCGCTCTAACTTTTTGTTTCGTATTTGCATGTTATATAAACATTAATATCAATGTTTATTAAAGACTTATGACTTGCAGAAATTTGCCAATTATTTTACCCCACCACCATCTCTTCCATTCTTGCACCCAGCCTTTATCTATTAAATTTAATATAAGGAATAAATACTCAGAGGACATCCAGAACATGACTTTTTCCACCCTACCCACACAATCACACGCACACACACATGCTCCCTAACCCACCACCATATATTTTCCCTTATTTTGCACCTTACCTATATAGTTACCAATGAACAAACTGTGAGGAAGTTCATGCAGAACTCGACTACTTAACACCCTCCAGAAACACACACACACACACACACAGGACTCTACGCCCATTCACACAAAAAATACAAATAGTTAAACATGAATTGTTATTTTGTATTAAAGTGTCTCACTTCTATTTAACCAGTGTATACATTCCATTAAGTAAAATGCACGTCGATTTCACATATTATGTGCGTGAATTCTTTTTTTATACAACTGAAAATCAGAAATTAGCCCCTTTGGTAGAAACATGCGCAAAATTTACAACCGAAAATCCCTCATTTAACATACCATATATTTTCCCATATCATTTAGCAACTAAAAGCACTAAAATCTAAAATAAAGGTATAACAGAAATTCTAAGAATCGTCATCAACATAGAAATACTCTTTAAAAGTCAATGATGTTATATTTATTACCTGCATTTCAAACTTGTTTACAACTGTATGAAAGAACCAAAAGAAAAATTGTTTAAGGTAGTGAATGTTTTGAAGAAAATGGCCAAATAAAAAGAATGTTATGATATTTAAAAGTTGAAATTACTCATTCTATGTGTATTTTACTAAGCTCTGCATTAGCAATGCAGGTGTCATTATATGTACACATTTATTAATTGAGTATTTTTTTTATATTACCCCCCCCCCCCCCCACAAAAAAAAATGGAATATACTATTTCTGTTTTACTTTAAATTGGATAGAACTGAGTTGACTTCATAAGTAATTGACTGCCTCAAGGCGAGATCCTGCAGTTGGTTACAAAACATCATGAGACAGCATCGAACAAAATAGCCGAAACATGAATCAAGGTCGAGTGAAAGCTCAGATAATTTAAATCACTTTTAAAATGAGCCCTTGTAGCACGAATTAAAATTTGACTTTAAAAAAAAATACAATACCCATGGTATTTGTTGTTGATCTCTCTCTTTTTTTTCTCTCTCTCTCTCTCTCCCACCCTAATTCGTCTGTCATTTGAATCTTTAAAATGTATTCATCTCAATTGTATTATTTAATGTCGCGGGTAGTTCATCTTACTTTGTGGTGTATCATCCCCCCCCCCCCCCCCGAGATCCACAGCTAGTATGTTTTTGTAGGTAAACTACTCGCTACAATACAGTCATATTAGATTTTAAAATTCTACATTATTGTTTTCAAAGTGGTACGTAGCTGGAATTTGTAAAGTAAGGCACATGATTACAAATGGTAGTTGGAAAGACTCGATTCTGTTAAATTTAAAAAGTTGGTATTCATCAATTATTATTTGAGTTCGAATACGCAAAATTGAAGAGATGTTTCCCATGTTATTGGTTGAATAAAATATACGTTCTAAAGAACGTTCAATTAAGTAGTTAACAAAACGATTCAAATCTAATTCAAATCTAGCTACAGGAGATTTTGTTGATATATCTAGTTTCAAGACGAAACATTATTATTTATCCCTCCTGAAACAAAAACTTCATAACCAAATGTTACACATAATACTGGGAATATTACTTGAACTTAATGCATGCAGATGGCGTATAATGGAAAATGACCAGTGTGATATATGTAAATAACCAGAAACTACTTTTCATGTCTTGTTAAAATGTAACAAGGTTAGAGTTTTTTGGAAAGTTACTGAAAACTTATATTATAATTACTTTCATGAACAAATAAATATTAATGAAAAAGCAATAGTTATAGGTTATTTGATTGAAAAAGGAACACCTTGTGATAAACTTCATGTTAATTTTAGGACCATACATACTGTACATAATGTATATTAAACTTCGGTGTGATGGTAAAGAGTACAGTAGTAAAATTATGTTCGTTAATTTCAAATTAAACCTACGATATTACATAGCAAATAAACAAAGTTTTTTATTGACGAAGCACAATATTATGTTACAATGAAAATTGATGTAAATATGTATGAAATGTAAAATATGTGAAATAAAACACCTCGGTAAGAGGACAAGAAGAAAAAAATCGCTAAAATACCTTTTTTGTTTGTTTTAATAAGTGGATACGCTTATCGATTTGTACGTGTACAATGACGAGTAAGGTCATCCACAATACACAGAAATCAATTGAAAGCAAAAGTAAGAAGTTCCATTTCACTTTTCCTTGCACCTTAGGATATTCACGGAAGCTGGAATGTTGCCATAGCGACAGCGGATGATGCACCCAATCACCTCCCGGAAGGCGGGCATGGTCCCAGCATAGATCAATGGATTAATGCAGTTGCTGAGAAAGAAGACGGGGAATGTCCACGGAACTACTGGTCGCAGAGGTGTCACAAGAATGCTGATACAGAATGGCATGAAACAAAAGAAGAAAGCAAAAATGATGATAGCGAGTCGCTTGGTGACCACGACCGTCTGATTCTTGATCACACGGTCCTCCTTCTTTTCTGTACACTCTTGATTTATCGTCACAGAAGCAGATACACTGTCTTCGCTTTGCGAGTGCTGGGTTATTTGTGTTGCCTGGTCTTCGGCCTTTGGTGATGAAGTGGATCCCCTTTCTGCGGAAGCATCATTGGGTTGTTGTGCTGTTCGGATGTGTCTCTTCCTTAATGCTTCCATTTTCCTGCCGTGTCTGATCACGAAACGATAAATCAGGGCGTAGTTGATGACAACAATTACAAACATGAAAAACACACCTAAACTACTAAGAAGACTGTAGCAATCCTTGAAAGGATCCATCGAGACTTCCCACTGGCAAATCTTAAACTGGACGGAGAACCCAAGCGTACCCAGTCCTACAAAGTGCGGAATGACGACCCATACAGCGGAGTGAACCCAAGAGAAAGTCATCATAATTGTGATGTTTCGGGGTCTGTAAAGTTTCTTGAATTTGTACAGCGGCTTGGTTATAAGAAACCAACGAGTAAATCCAATCATCGTCACCATAATGAGGTTGACGGACGTGCAAGTGAGATGGACAGCGGCGATTAAGGGACACAGCCAGTTCGGCAAAGAACGCTCCGTCACATCCAACAGAGTCACAACATGGAAAGGAAGAAAGAGGCAAGCCAGGAAGTCAGCACATGCAAGACTGAACACAAACCAGTTCGTGGTCGATCTGAGCTTGCGAGAGAGAATGATTGCGAGGATGACAATTGAGTTTCCAACGAGCCCGACGATGCATATTACAACTAACAGAGCAGCGATGATTACCCGTTGGACATAGTCGTCCAAAACAAAAAAGATTGTTAGTTGGGTTCCATTGCACATGTTGAAGGTCCTATTGGTGTAAAGGCCTCGAAATGTAATCTCCTGCAGGGGCGGATCCAGCCGGCGGCAGGGGAGGGGGCCCTATTTGTGAGAAAATATATAGCGGCGAAACAGCCCGCCGGTGAATAAGCGGGGGGGGGGGGCGGGGGGGGGGGGGTAAGGAGCACTAATGATTTATTTGTTTGCTCCCGAAAACTTGAAAATCGCGCCGGCCGATATTTCGCTCAGTGGGGGAGGGGAGGGGGGTAGTGAGGACTAATCTTTGTTTTACCCTCGACATTTTCAAAAATCGCACCCTCACCCCCTTAAGCGCCAGGAGGGGGGGAGGGGGGGGGGCGGGGGGCATCAAAAAAAAAAGGTAAAATTTACGTGTTTGTACCTGTTTTTTCACACGGGGAAGAGGCCCGGGCCCCCTGGATCCGACATTGGACAGAATAAAGGGGTAACAAATATATATTTTCACTATTATTGTTATTATTATTATTATTATTATCCCACATTGGCCGATGGTTTCAGTCAGAATGGCTTTTGATTATGTGTGGTGAGAGCTGGGAAGGTGGAGTCAGCAGCAGCCAAGTGGCTGTACAGGTGAGGGGTGCAAGAAAAAAGGAAAAGGAAAACCAAAAAAAGATAGAAAGAGGTAAAGACAGATTGACGTACACAAACACACAGACAGTCCCAGATTTGGATAACACTGGCCTAGAGCAGCATGAGAGCTCTTCGGACTTTGGAAGCACAGCTGGTACAGGATACGTGATTCTGGTTGGTTGAAAGTACAGTTGTGTTTCATTGGAGGCAGATCCAGGAGTTAGCACAATTTGGGGGAGGGTGTGGCACAATAATCATTCAAAAGATGAGAAGGAAAACAAGATTAAATGGAGGTGGTAGATTCTGGGAGTTGTATAATTAAGGTATGACATTTAGCTTTTGTATCGCCCATCCATGCCTTTCATGTTTAGAAAAGTCACCAATCTCCTCTTACTATATAATACTACCTTTCTTCCTCGCTTTATTTCTTTCTTCATCTCTTAACCCCCCCCCCCCCCCCCTTTCGATATAAAAAAATGATAATTTGGTATGTGTCTGAGGTGTGGAAAACAATTTATCAAGTATTAGTTATCAGAGCAGAAAGTCCAGTGTTGTTTACTTATGATATTATATGCCCTCGCCCTCTACTGGCGGATATAAGGGTAAGGGAGTGATTAGGTGCCCCATTCTGCCCCATTTTTTTTCTTCACTAAACACAACTGATTTCTTTCCTCTTGTTAGAATGAAGAATGATGCCCCCCCCCCCCTCTCGCTAAGGAGAATTTTAAATCCACCGCTGTCCATACATGCCAACCTATGAATACCCCATAACTTTCTCTCTCACCTCCACTCTCTTGATTCCTCTCTCTCTCTCTCTTTGAGAGCGAATTATCTCTCAAAGTATATTCGGTTGCATTTTCGCTATAAATAAAGTCATGTGTAAAATGTGACGCGCCTCTCACATCCTCTTTTGATCCGCAACCTAATAGGAAGATTAGTTATGTTTTCAAATCGATTCTGTTGTAGAACTGGATTTTAAAAAATATGGCAGAACAACGTAATGGAAACAACTCACCACTGATCAAAGAAAGCCCCACAAAATTCGATATTGACCGTCATGTTAACTCGGACCAAAATGGAGTCAGATCTGACAGAGGGGCTGTGCCAGGATTGTCGTATACCAGGGACGACCATGTATCCATTGGTGCGCCAATGCCTAGACTCAGGCCGGAGGCGAACACTTCTCTTGTTGTTATGTGCGTTCTGACAGGAGTGGGATTAATCGTAATGTGCATCCCGTTTCTGCCTGGGAAACATTCGACGAAGACATTTCTCACCGTATTTTACTCAGTTCGAAACATCGCTATCGCTCTCCCGGTCTTATGTGTTCTGGTAGTCCTTATCCGGATGACGCTTAGAGTAGAGCATTTGCATGAAGAGGGATTTGTACTCTGGCCTAAGCGCTGCAGAAACTGTTTTGAAGCTCTCAATCAGATGAACACGATGAAGCTCCACGACAACTTCACCTCTGAACAGAAGACGTCTCGACTTGATAAGATGTCTGGGCTATCTCGGGAAGAGTCGACACTTAAATCTGCAACAGCCAGCAATGTAACTATAAATATTACTTACATTTTCTCTGGTCTGGTATTGCTGGCAATATTTACCGACACAGCCAGTATCATTTTATGTTTCAACGAACATTCGTTGGACTATTTTGCTGAGACAAACATGGAACTCATCGGCCAACTGATTTTGTTTTTCGTCATGGCTTTGGTAGTTTACTTTTTGAGTTGCCATTTCATCCCTATTTTTTATGATGCTTACTTTGTCGCAACACCTAAGATACGCTGGACCTTTGTCTTCTTAATTGAAATTAGTATTTGGATGGCCGTCATGAAGATCGTCCGGCCCTTTAATCATCTCGGACATGGCGGAAAGTATATGAATCATCACTGTGCACTCAATAGCACATCGGGGGAGTTCTTTAAAGGTTTCATGGAATTCTCCCAACCATTCTTAGTTGAACTTCCTGTCATGTTTGCGTGGGTGTTCATAGATATGTGGTTCCGATTCGTTCCTCCAGCCGCTCGAGTTATCATCAAGGATATCCACAAGGTCCGGGGAAAAGACCCTTGCATGACACGTATCAGCCGAATCTCGAATTGGACTCGGTTTTGGTCATTTTACAATAGTTTCTTAACCCAACAAAAGCAAAGCACTCAAAAAGTTTGTCGATATTCCTTGCTGCTAGAAGACAATAAGGACAAAAAAGTGAAAGAATATGATCACAAAGCTTTTTATGGAAGCACTGATATGATGTCAGTTGGATCCCGTAATGGCGAAACTAGCAATTTTCAACGAAGCACCATTGTCGATGTGGCATCACGCGAAGACAAGTCTAGCAGAGCGTTGGCAAGAAAGATGGAGATAGCTATAGCATCCACCTTGTTGATATGCATCATATTCTTCGGGATCAGTAACCTTCTTTTAGCAGAAGGCTCTGGACTCCGAGGACGCTATTGGCAATGGTTGTTACGAATTACTTTTTTTACCCCAGAGTTAGTGATCATTTTCAAGCAGATGAAAATTACCCGAAAATGTCAAGGTATCTACTGTACAGAACGACCTGGATACTTCGCCCACGGCCCGTCCGAGGAAAACAAGAAAATGTTGCTGATTACGCTTTCTGGAGCTTGTTTGTACGAGATGTGTTGCCTTGTGTCTTCCTTCGGCAACCTCTTCTCAGCTTCCGAATTGTCCCACGACGAAATAGTTCTTAACGTGGTGTGTGCATTCGCGGGTTTCTTTGGCGTTCTTCGGAAATGCATCCAGACTATATTTCTCTTACGCGTGCAGCATCAGCAACCTAGAGACTACCAGGAAGCAAAGTGGACCCTGCTTTGTTTGATCGCTATCGGAATGACGAACGCCACCCAGTGGATGTGGGACAGCTTGATTCATAAGGTAGGGTCTCCCCTTGCGTGGCCTGTCCTAGCTTTGTTCTTTGATGGAAAGATAGGACTCGTCATCGGCATGCTATTTGTGCCGTTCCTTCATTGGTATGAACTCCATGCTGCCACCATAGCGTACGAAGTCTATAAATTGACTTGGGATATCAAGTTTATATGAAGGTAACATTGAGCAAAGGTTATGATACTTGAATCTTACCCCCTTCTCTGTATCTACACCCAACTTTCTTTGATTGCCTTAGCTTCTTCAGAACATTTCTGTTTCATTTGATTCTTTCCAGTCAACCTTTTTCATTACTACATAATTCTATAAGTGTGCCTATTTTTCTGTTGTTTTTGTAATATTTCCTCGTATTTATTAAAAGTGATATTAGTAAACACATTTCTCCATTTCCATGGTATTACTAATATATGAATGCTTTACTGTTCATTGCACTACATTGTATCAATTAAAAAATTGCAAATAAATGCCTACGTGTATAAGATTAGCAATGAAACCTTCTAATATTTTTAATTTTAAAGGTTACTTTTGAAATTGCGAACTTTCCAGTTGTAAATTTTCATGTGCACACCTTTTTTTTTACAAGCATCCATGTAATGACAGTATAACACATAATTATGACAAATCAATCAAAATATTCGAAATCCAAAATGAAAGCCATTTTAGCTTTGTCAGACTGCAAGACAACACTTTGAATTTCAAGATGAAATTATTATAAAGAGGAATAGCATTATACGGTTGGACTGTTGATAAAATAGAAATAGAGATTGAACCTAATTTCATTGAAAATATGTTAATTTAGCACGATTTGCCATCAATTTTTACCAGACCTTTATAAGGTTTGTAGCTGTGTTTTTTCTTTCAAAAAGCTAATAAAGACAATAGCTCCATGCAGGGTTAGGGTAGCATAATCTACAATATATTGTGTGTTTCATCAGTTTATATTCGAATGTTCCATCTTTCAATGTTGATAGTACTCGAAAAAAAGATTGATGTTCATAACATTTTCGTCTGTACATTTATATGACATCATATAATCAAGAATGTTTTAAGATAAGGTGACATTTAAATAAAAGCCGACTCGGTCTTTCTGGTAGGCTATCCCCAGAATATTGGTATCAATATTAGTAGCATATGAAATTTGGAGCATTATATTATGAGTGTAGAAACGTATGATTGTATTGAATTATAGATGAGAATATACTATATCTGTCTGTCTATGTTCTTTGTAAATTGAAATTATTATTTGACTTCTTGACAAGGGCATTGCTATATTGATTCAAAGTATGATATTCATTGCTTTGGATATTTTGTTTCTGAATATTTACTATTGAATTTTATTACTGATTTCGTGACCTTACCGATCGTATACTGTCGTCTGCACTTTTTTAGCATTTGCTTTACTATCGAACATGTTTTTTTTTTAAATAAATCTTTATAGGTTCACTACTTAATGCTTCCGTATATGATCTACATATTTTACATCGCGATATGATGATGATCCACAGTACTTGTATGACGCAATTTATCTGTTTCAAAAATGTAAAGGCTACCGTTCCTCCAATAGTCATGGAATACACATTTGCTTGAAAAAAATGGGTTTTGATTTAGATTTAATATTCGCCTACATGTTTTTTTATATATTGTCTTTTTATTTGTTAGTGTGAGTACGCTCGACCTATTATTAAGTCAAGATGCATCAGCATAATAAGACGTTGAATATTTTTCAATTAACCTTACCAACTTTGCCTATAATTCGCAATACTCTATGTGTAATGTCTTTAATTGGTACTACATGTACATCTGAAGTGTGATAAAACCACTATATATATACCCTCTTTAACATTAATGAATAACAAACAACACTTCTTCTATACTCTTGCAGACTTCCTTCCGTTCGGGTACAATTGCTTATTTTTATGGCAATTTTATTGAGACCTACACTATACAAGCTTCCAAATAATCTTATGTACTTTAACTTGGATACGTTGTGTTTATTTTTGTAAATATCTGTTGTTTGTTTAACAGGCGTAAAACAAAACAAGGTGTCGTATTGCTCTTTGCGACCCGGACCCCAAAATCGTGAAATCTACGGTCGGCTTTAAAAAAAAGTTTCTTTTGGGCTCAGATACAGTTGATTATACGGTTATAGGACCATAACACCCTGGGTAATCACCACCAAGCCAATTATCAGCTGGACAATTACCCCATGCAAGGACAATTACCCCCGAGAACAACCACCCTCCGAGGACAGTTACCCCCTATGGACAATTACCCACTACACCCTCTGAGGACAATTACCCCCGAAAAAATCTGCTTTTTATTAAAACCAATTTATTATCAGCGTGGACTTCCCCTTTAATAACAGGAGGTCTTCTGGAAGAAAGAAAATATTATGTACGCTCGGCATAAGTCAGCTCTATACGCTATTATGTGACAGGGCCTTAACAGTTCATTAAATCGATTCTCATTCTGACTAAGTCATGTTGTAAGTTTTTGTTCAATTTCTGTTCACCGTATATATATATATATGCCAATAAAAGTATACTAATCGCAGAAGTAAAGGTCGAGCGTTTTTAATATATTGATTTCGTGAATTAAACCTTAACACTTTTTATGCCACTTTAGTTCTTATGCATGTATTTACCATTATAACTGACACCGTTACTGTAATTGTCTCCCCCCCCCCCCCTCCCACTCATTTTATTTAGGGTACGCATATGCATGTTCCCTCCTTTTGAAAACACCCCCTAGTGTCCGGTGTGTAAAGTCAATACGGGCCGGATTTTGTGTACTACGAGCCGGACTTTGGTGCGTGAAAAGCAGGCGCGGATCCAGGATTTCTTAGGGGGGGGGGGGGCCCAAATTTGAAATTATGCGAGCCAAATATTGGTACGTAATGGTAACACCGGCAGTGGCAAAAACTTTTTTTTTTTTGGGGGGGGGGTAGACAAAAAAAAAATCCCCATCAGCTCACTCTTACATGCAGGCCCCCACATTTCTTCTTCCTCAATTTTCCTTCCCTTTATCTCCTCTTTTCCTTTTTTCTTTCCATTTCCTCCCCTCTCTCTTATTTTTTGCGAAGGGGGTGGGGGGGGGGGGGGGAAGAGCACTTTTTTTTTGGCCACGGAAATTGGAAAAATTACATCGTCAAATATTACGTTCAGTGGCTTGGAGGGGGGGGGGGATTTTCGACAACAACAAAAAGAAAGTAAATCTTTCCCCCTTTTTTCCCTTCTTTTTTGTTTCCTTCTTTTTTTTTTCCTTTTTTTTTTCCCTCCTTTTTTTTCCAGGGGGGGGGGGGGCGGGCCCCCCGGGCCCCCTGGATCCGCCACTGATCTCCTGATCCATATTCGGTTAATTAGCAATCGACGTGTAGCAATATTATGAAGGCTAAATGATCCTTTGAGTTCTGCCAAAATATAAATGTTTTTATTTGTGCTATTTTCTTTTTCTCTCAACCTTTCCTTCTGGAGCAAAACGAAACCAAAAGCGATCCAACATCAATGAATCCCATTCAGACTTGTAAATGTGGAAACACCGCTTACGGAGGCTCCTAAAGATTGCATGGTCATCCCGCAAAGAAACTTTTTAACTTCATATTTATCGTTCTTGTTTTGTGTGACTGATATAGTATGGAAATTCGAGATGTTAGTTTGAAAAATGTGATAAAAAACCACAAAATCTAATCCAATTAATTTGTTAGATAGTATTCATAAAAATACTAAAAGCCTAGCAATCACTAGCAAACAACACCAACTGCGTCCTTCTTGAAAGCAAATGCTTCCCAGTGGCTTTTATTTATCATGAGAAAATTATCCGTTATATTTTGGTTTTTTTTGTTTTATATCTTTAGTCTATTCAATAGCTTATACTTTACTACTGCAATTATTGGATGAAAATAAAACGAAACGATTTAATTAATAACATTTGTCATATTTAGGTGCACAATGATTAAAGCACTTACTTCTGAAAGTGTACAGGGGTAAACATCATTTAGACTGTACATTGCGGATTGGCATTCATCAATGTTCTAGTTCCCCACGTAGCAGGTCTTTAATGCAGATGGTAAATATAGAATCATAATTTCCTTGCCAAATTTTGTTAAGACAATTTGCGTTGGACGAGGTAAAAACTTAGAGGGGCCTAAAGCTTGCAAGAACTTCTTTTATACATGGCAAAGTTAATAAAACATTACGTGATTACCCCCTAACACGACTCCAGAAACAAAGAAATACAAACAAGAGAAAGATATATATTCTTTCACATCAATCTTTTCGATTCACATTTTGAAAGTAATTTAAGAAAATGTGGCGCCCTTTAACTTTTTCTGCATTATCATGGTCGGTTCATTGAGGAGAGGTGTGGGGTTGCCGGGGATAAACCCTGACTTGAAATTTGAGTGGCTTTACTTTCTTGGCCTTTTTCCTGTTAACTTTTTGTTTCGTATTTGCATGTTATATAAACATTAATATCAATGTTTATTAAAGACTTATGACTTGCAGAAATTTTCCAAACTATTTTACCCACCATCATCTCTTCCATTCTTGCACCCAGCCTTTATCTATTAAGTATAATAAATACTGAGAGGACATCCAGAACATGACTTTGTCCACCCTACCCACACACGCACACACACACACATACACACACACATGCTCCCTAACCCACCACCATACACTTTCCCTCATTTTCGCACCTTACCTATATAGTTATAGTCCAGTAGACGGTACCATATACCATGTACATGACCTGGAAAAGTTGATAAGTACAATTTTTTTTTTTTTGATTTGTGTTCTAGATGGGTATTGAAGTCAATTCAGCTTGGTTGCCAGCTTGGCAACCTTGAGCAACTTTTTTAATAGCCATATTAGCATAATCATCTAATTAGCATATGTGCAATATGTAATTATGTTGCTAATCTCAATCCAGGAAGCCTGAAACCATGGATAAGACGACTTTTCAAGGGTTTTCTGTGACAAGGAATTCATTTATGACCCCAATTTTTATTTTAAAGTAATACAATTGTCTTAAATAGCATAATTAGCATAAAATGTACAATATATGGAATTCATTGTCATTGTTTATCTATAAAGCCTAAAAATGGTGCAATGCAACATTGTAAATCACTTTTGAAAGATTAATCATTAATTCATTAGAAGATATTCCATGTATATGTAGTATAATTAGCCTAATTAGCATAATCATCTAATTAGCATATATGTGCAGTATGTAATAGTGTTGCTAATCTTAATCCAGGGAGGCTGGAAACATGGATAATATGACTTTTCACGGATTTTCCATGACGATTAATTCATTTATGACACCAGTATTAATTTTTGAGTAATGCAATTGTCTTAAATAGCATGATGAGCTAATTAACATATGTTTGATATATGGACTTTATCGTCATTGTTTATCTATAAAGCCTAAAAATAGTGCAATGCAACATTGTCAATGACCTTTTGAAAGACATTCCATGTAGATGTCGTATAATTAGCCTAATTAGCATTTACACTGTATGTGCATCATTTAATAATGTTGCTAATCTTAATCCAGGAAGATTGAAAACATGGATAATATGACTTTTCCAGGGTTTTCCATTACGAGGGATTCAGTTGTGATACCAGTTTTTATTTTTAAGTAATGCAATTGGCTTAATATGTAATTATTGTACTAATAAGCTTAGCATATTATCTAGAATATCAATTATTTGGGACTCTATTTAGCTTCATGTATTTAGCTTCATGTATGTCCAATGTGGTGGTTATCTTGGTTGCAAGGCAATGTTGTCGAACCTCATGAAATGTCTAGGAAATGACGGGGTCATCATACACATTGAAGGTTGGGCTTCAGTCATTGGATAAATAGAGAGACTGTCGGAAACACACTGAAGATGGTTAAAGCAGCTGATAGTGATGAAATTGATGATGTGGTGAGACAGTTACGTACGTAGGCCAGGGATGTTGAATATAACAGTGCGAACTATGATCTGTCTATGTTTACCAAAGCTTGAACCATTGAGAGTACACGCCCGACTTTGCTCAAGCTGTGGCAGAATTCTTGGAAAAGTCATATTATCCATGTTTTCATGCTTCCTGGATTAAGATTAGCAACATTATTACATATTGCACATATATGCTAATTAGATTATTATGCTAATTAAGCTAATTATACTACATCTACATGGAATATCTTCACATGAATTAATTATTAGTCTTTCAAAAGTGATTTACAATGTTGCATTGCACCATTTTTAGGCTTTATAGATAAACAATGACGATGAAGTCCATATATTGTACGCATGCTTATTAGCTCATTATGCTCATTGTGCTATTTAAGACAATTGCATTACTTGGAATAAAAAACTGGTGTCATAAATGAATTCCTCGTCATAGAAAACCCTTGAAAAGTCATATTATCCATGTTGTCAGGCTTACTGGATTAAGATTAGCAACATTATTACATATTGCACATATATGCTAATTGGATTATTATTCTAATTAGGCTAATTATACTACATATTACATGGAATATCTTCTCATGAATTAATGATTAATCTTTCAAAAGTGATTTACAATGTTGCATTGCACCATATTTAGGCTTTATAGATACACAATGACAATGAAGTCCATATATTGTACATATTATGCTAATTATGCTATTTAAGACAATTGTATTACTTTAAAATAAAAATTGGTGTCATAAATGAATTCCTTGTCATAGAAAACCCTTGAAAAGTCGTATTATCCATGTTTTCAGGCTCCCTGGATTGAGATTAGCAACATTATTACATATTGCACATATGCTAATTAGAAGATTATGCTAATATGGCTATTAAAAAAGTTGCTCAAGGTTGCCAAGCTGGCAACCAAGCTGAATTTACTTCAATACCCATCTAGAACACAAATCAACAAAAAAACCTTGTACTTATCAACTTTTCCAGGTCTGAAAAACTTCTACAGGACTATTACCAATGAACAAACTGAGAGGAGTTTCATTCAGAACTAGACTACTGAACACCTTCCAGAAACACACACACACACACACACGCACGCAGAGACACAGATCCTACGCCCATTCACACACAAAAATACAACGTGTAAAACAATTTTTTATTTTGTGAAGTGTCTCACTTTTATTTAACCAGTGTATACATTTCATTAAGTAAAATGCACGTCGATTTTACATATTATGTGCGTGAATTCTTTTTGTATACAATTGAAAATCAGTAATTAGCCCCTTTGGTAGAAACATGCGCAAAATTTACAACCGAAAATCCCTTATTTAACATACCATATATTTTCCCATATCATTTAGCAACTAAAAAGCCCTAAAATCTCAAATAATATCTAACAGAAATTCTAAGAATCGTCATCAACATAGAAATACTCTTTACAAGTCAATGATGTTATTGTAACGATCCACCCTCACAATATTATACTTGTAACTGATTTCCATGCTAGCTGTCATATCTTTCAGTATCTGAAACTTCTGAAACATGCAGCTTGAATCATCCCATCCTTTCTTTTCTCAAATCTTGTCTTATTTCTGTCTTTTCCCCTCTGTCTCCCTCTCTCTCTCTATGCTCTCTCTCTCTCTCTCTCTCTCTCTCGCTCACTCCGAGACCTTGCATGCAGCCAGCCTATTTCTCTTCATCCCTTCACATTCTTCATTTATAGGTAAAAATTAATCTCGATTAATTTTATTCCAGAAGTACCGCTGCGAGTTATAGTCTGGATTGTGTGTGTTTTTGTGTATAAATACCTGCTTACGAGCAAAAGTTTCTAGTTTGAAGAAGTCTAGTATGAACGGCTTCACGTATAAACACAACCGGAAGCATACGCGTACGTTGCTTCCGACACTAGATCTAATCTATAAATCGTAGTAATATGCCTAAGAATTCATTATGTATGAAATATGTGATAAAGTTGTATATTTATTCAGATAGACAAACAAATTATCTCTAATATCATATTATTGTCTTAACAATCTTTTGTCAAAAACGTAAGAGAATTCGAATTTTGTACTTCTTTAAGTTTATTAACCAGGATCGGAATTCAGGTTGTGCGGTTGACGCGCATTATGTAAACAAACAGTGAATCCCAAATTCATGCTATGAAATATTTGTTTGTTAAATTTCCGCTCTTATTACAAAGGAGAGCTTGAAAAATGTATCTTATGCCTTGTATAAAGTTTCAAATAAACGCATTGTAATGTTTCCATTACTATAGCAGTGTAACTTTTGGAATAAATAAGCATTTAATATTGAATTAATAAAGATTTGGAACTTTATAAGGACCGGTTGCAATGTGTACGAGCGCATCTAGTTATCTAGCTCTGTGCATGATCGCGGCGTTGCTTACAGCACGCGCATAGATTTCCCCCACGTACGCATGATTTCCCCCACGTACGCATACAGTGCATATATAAAATAGATTTTTCGGATTCGGGGCGATTCGGCAGAATCGCGCAACGAACTGGTCCAAACGTCGTCTCGCAAGAGCCGCCCAAACAAATTGGTCCAAACTTAACACTTAACTTTAAATAACATTTACTAATTACCTAAACTCTCCTTCATAAACAAATAGGTATAGTTCCTTATTTAAATTAAAGTCCATTACCAATTTACAGTGTTATAAACAATAAACAGATTTTATAAAATAAGTATTAACTTGTGTGAATATATATATATAAAGACTTATTTGAATTTGTAACAGTGGCGATAAAACTATTGATGTAAAAAGAAATGATTGAATAAAAATGAAGTTTTTGTTTTTTGTGTTCAAACTAAAATCTTGTCTCAAACAAATGTGTTCTTCTTTTTGAGTATCAATTTAGTAATTCCATATTACCTGTATTTCTATAGTCATATATTTTGACTGAAACGAACTAGGATTTTATAGAAACATCACTTCTATCTTTCTTCCACGAGATATGGCCACCAATACCAGGCTCGCCGTGAGGGAAGGTAGAGGTGATGCGGTCGACGCTCTCAACGAGGGCGACGGCCGGTACAAAAATGGTGTCAGAAGTGGGATGGAAATACAGGTAGAGACTAATGGAATTGAGGAAAACACATCCAAATTGAACCAAAATAGTAAATGGGAACAAGATGAACTTGAAGAAAATTTGGCAAAGTGTCAGAAAATGGAAAATGACTCGAATAATTCTTCAGAAGAAGAAATCACACAAGTGAAGAAATCTAATTCTAGAAAGAAACGAAGCATGCAAAACAGAATACTTTCTAGACTAACCCAACTAATGGAACAAATGATGACTTTGACTAACAAATCTAGGACGCGGCAACGCGCTGGTTCAAACTCTTCTACTGAAGAAATAACTGATGCCAGTTCTATTGACAGCGAAGTGATGTTGAACTTCGACAAACACACCAACGACAAAACTAACAAACAAAACAATGCCAACTCTGCAAAACCAGAACAAAACAAAACCAACCTTGCAGAACCAAAACTAGAACGAAACGAAACTAACCCCGAACAAAAACGAACACAGAACCAAACACGGCCAAACATAATGCCCGACAAATATGATGGTAGTTCGGATTGGCACGATTACGAAACTCACTTTGATTCATGCAAACTAATCAATGACTGGGAGGATGAAAACGCAGTCAAGTACTTGTCTGCTAGTCTTAGAGGACCTGCTCTAAGATTGATCAATGAACGTCCACATAAACATTGGACTTATGACGACTTGAAAGCAAGACTATCTCTAAGATTTTCTTCCTCAAAACAAGCAGAAAGCTATCTGCTGGAACTGCGTGGTCGCAAGAGACGACCAAATGAATCGCTCCAAGAACTCGGACGAAACATTAGAGAATTGACAACGAAAGCTTATCCTGATTTTGACTTTGACGGAATTGACCGTCTTGCTAAAATTCACTTTACGGATTCAATTCAAAGCCCAGAGATTCGAACAGGTATTTTCCATGCCAGATCAAAGACCTTAGATGATATGATTGAAGCTGCAATCACCACAGAGACATTTCTGTTAACCGAATCTGAGCGTTCTTGGAAAAAGAACACTCATAATAGAATTGTTGGCACAGAACAAGCGAGTAAAAGTGACTTACAAAGAACAATTGATATTGCCGTGGAACAAGCCTTGCTTAAACAAAACAACCAGCAATGTCAAAACGACAAATCCACCAGAACTAACAAAAACGACCAAACCGAAACGTTCATGTGCTACTATTGTCAGAAACCAGGTCACATTGCAAGAAACTGCTTCAAGAAACAATCTGACATGACACAGGCACACAAATGACGAAACATACACTGTAGGTCAATTTGTTTGGCTTCGCCATGACCAAAGAAAGAAAGGAATAAGTCCAAAACTAACAAACCGATGGGACGGACCTTTCCGAGTAATAACTAAACTATCCAACGTAACTTATCGCATTCAGCAAACACCCAGAACACCTCAGAAGATCGTTCACTACGATCGACTGAAACTATATGAAGGACCAGAACTCGACGCTTGGAAGAAACCAAAAACACAAAGAACCATCATAATCGAGGAGACACTCAACAATCACGACGAAACTTGTAACAATAACAAAGACAACACCGCCGACCTTGACAGCCGTTATCCCCAAAGAAATAGACGTCCGCCTACTTATTTCTACTAATAAAACTATCATTTCTAATCTCGACACATGAAGTAATAAATATGTTTCGATATTATAAATGACAAACTTTGTAACGCCACTGATAAGTAATGATTATTGTGTGTATATAAGTCAAATTGAGCATTACTTTGATAAAGACTTCATGGGGAGGCCAAATTACACAGTTGGAAATAATCTTTTTGAGGTGAATTTCAACCAAAAAATATATACGTCAAATTTTGGCAGGACAAGAGATGTTATTTGAGTAAATGAATATTCGATTAATAGACATGTATATGCGTCTTAGGTGATTGATTGATGTTGTTGATGATGATAGGACGTTCCTATCGGGTGATGGATTAAGTACATGAGAGTTATAATGTTTAAAGGAGATTAGTGAGTTGTACTAAAGAGCATCTCTTATATCCTGCCAAATAGACTGCCATTTTAAGAAATTGAGATTACAATTTTATATTGTAGGTTTGTGAAATTAAACCTCAGATGTTGATGATTTAATGCATGTTCGTTTTGTTTATATGAAGTCATTATTACGGTGATATTGAAATGTGGATATATTATGTATATAGTAACAACATGAAATGCGAGGACACATTTTATGGAGAAGGAGGCTGTGTAACGATCCACCCTCACAATATTATACTTGTAACTGATTTCCATGCTAGCTGTCATATCTTTCAGTATCTGAAACTTCTGAAACATGCAGCTTGAATCATCCCATCCTTTCTTTTCTCAAATCTTGTCTTATTTCTGTCTTTTCCCCTCTGTCTCCCTCTCTCTCTCTATGCTCTCTCTCTCTCTCTCTCTCTCTCTCGCTCACTCCGAGACCTTGCATGCAGCCAGCCTATTTCTCTTCATCCCTTCACATTCTTCATTTATAGGTAAAAATTAATCTCGATTAATTTTATTCCAGAAGTACCGCTGCGAGTTATAGTCTGGATTGTGTGTGTTTTTGTGTATAAATACCTGCTTACGAGCAAAAGTTTCTAGTTTGAAGAAGTCTAGTATGAACGGCTTCACGTATAAACACAACCGGAAGCATACGCGTACGTTGCTTCCGACACTAGATCTAATCTATAAATCGTAGTAATATGCCTAAGAATTCATTATGTATGAAATATGTGATAAAGTTGTATATTTATTCAGATAGACAAACAAATTATCTCTAATATCATATTATTGTCTTAACAATCTTTTGTCAAAAACGTAAGAGAATTCGAATTTTGTACTTCTTTAAGTTTATTAACCAGGATCGGAATTCAGGTTGTGCGGTTGACGCGCATTATGTAAACAAACAGTGAATCCCAAATTCATGCTATGAAATATTTGTTTGTTAAATTTCCGCTCTTATTACAAAGGAGAGCTTGAAAAATGTATCTTATGCCTTGTATAAAGTTTCAAATAAACGCATTGTAATGTTTCCATTACTATAGCAGTGTAACTTTTGGAATAAATAAGCATTTAATATTGAATTAATAAAGATTTGGAACTTTATAAGGACCGGTTGCAATGTGTACGAGCGCATCTAGTTATCTAGCTCTGTGCATGATCGCGGCGTTGCTTACAGCACGCGCATAGATTTCCCCCACGTACGCATGATTTCCCCCACGTACGCATACAGTGCATATATAAAATAGATTTTTCGGATTCGGGGCGATTCGGCAGAATCGCGCAACGAACTGGTCCAAACGTCGTCTCGCAAGAGCCGCCCAAACAAATTGGTCCAAACTTAACACTAAACTTTAAATAACATTTACTAATTACCTAAACTCTCCTTCATAAACAAATAGGTATAGTTCCTTATTTAAATTAAAGTCCATTACCAATTTACAGTGTTATAAACAATAAACAGATTTTATAAAATAAGTATTAACTTGTGTGAATATATATATATAAAGACTTATTTGAATTTGTAACAGTGGCGATAAAACTATTGATGTAAAAAGAAATGATTGAATAAAAATGAAGTTTTTGTTTTTTGTGTTCAAACTAAAATCTTGTCTCAAACAAATGTGTTCTTCTTTTTGAGTATCAATTTAGTAATTCCATATTACCTGTATTTCTATAGTCATATATTTTGACTGAAACGAACTAGGATTTTATAGAAACATCACTTCTATCTTTCTTCCACGAGATATGGCCACCAATACCAGGCTCGCCGTGAGGGAAGGTAGAGGTGATGCGGTCGACGCCCTCAACGAGGGCGACGGCCGGTACATTATATATATTACCTGCATTTCAAACTTGTTTACAACTGTATGAAAGAACCCAAAGAAAATTGTTTAAGGTAGTGAAGGTTTTGAAGAAAATGGCCAAATAAAAAGAATGTTGTGATATTTAAAAGTTGAAATTACTCATTCTATGTGTATTTTACTAAGCTGTGCATTAGCAATGCAGGTGTCATTATATGTACACATTTATTAATTGAGTATTTTTTTTATATTACCCCCCCCCCCCCCCCTCCCCCCACAAAAAAATTAAAATAAAAAATATGGAGGATAAAATTTGTTTATTTTGAATGGATAGAACTGAATTGACTTCATAAATAATTGACTGCCTCAAGGCGAAATCCTGTAGTTGGTTACAAAACATCATGAGACAACATTGAACAAAATAGCCGAAACATGAATCAAGGTCGAGTGAAAGCTCAGATAATTTAAATTACTTTTTAAATGAGCCCTTGTAGCACGGATTAAGATTTGACTTGTTAAAGAATTCTAGACTTAAGAATACGATACCACCGTATTTGTTGTTGAATCTCTCTCTCTCTCTCTCTCTCTCTATCTCTCCTCTCTCTAATTCGTCTATAATTGGAATCTTTTAAAATATAAATCTCAATTGTATTATGTAATGTCGAGGGTAGTTCATCTTACTCTGTGGCTCATTATCCCCCCCCCCCCCCCCCCACCCGAGATCCACAGCTGGTATATATCTTGTAGGTGCATTATTCGCTACAGTACCATTTTTTTTTTTTGAATAAATGGATACACTTATCAATATGTACGTGTACAATGACGGGTAAGGTCATCCACAATACACAGAAATCAATTAAAAGCAAAGTAAGAAGTTCCATTTCACTTTTCCTTGCGCCTTAGGAAATTCACGGAAGCTGGGATGTTGCCATAGCGACAGCGGATGATGCACCCCATCACCTCCGGGAAGGCGGGCATGGTCCCAGCATAGATCAATGGATTAATGCAGTTGCTGAGAAAGAAGACGGGGAATGTCCACGGAACTACTGGTCGCAGAGGTGTCACAAGAATGCTGATACAGAATGGCATGAAACAAAAGAAGAAAGCAAAAATGATGATAGCGAGTCGCTTGGTGACCACGACCGTCTGATTCTTGATCACACGGTCCTCCTTCTTTTCTGTACACTCTTGATTTATCGTCACAGAAGCAGATACACTGTCTTCGCTTTGCGAGTGCTGGGTTATTTGTGTTGCCTGGTCTTCGGCCTTTGGTGATGAAGTGGATCCCCTTTCTGCGGAAGCATCATTGGGTTGTTGTGCTGTTCGGATGTGTCTCTTCCTTAATGCTTCCATTTTCCTGCCATGTCTGATCACGAAACGATAAATCAGGGCGTAGTTGATGACAACAATTACAAACATGAAAAACACACCTAAACTACTAAGAAGACTGTAGCAATCCTTGAAAGGATCCATCGAGACTTCCCACTGGCAAATCTTAAACTGGACGGAGAACCCAAGCGTACCCAGTCCTACAAAGTGCGGAATGACGACCCATACAGCGGAGTGAACCCAAGAGAAAGTCATCATAATTGTGATGTTTCGGGGTCTGTAAAGTTTCTTGAATTTGTACAGCGGCTTGGTTATAAGAAACCAACGAGTAAATCCAATCATCGTCACCATAATGAGGTTGACGGACGTGCAAGTGAGATGGACAGCGGCGATTAAGGGACACAGCCAGTTCGGCAAAGAACGCTCCGTCACATCCAACAGAGTCACAACATGGAAAGGAAGAAAGAGGCAAGCCAGGAAGTCAGCACATGCAAGATTGAACAAGATTAAATTGCAAGGATATTCTTGATCTTGATGTCATCTGGCATTACTTTCTTTTTCATTTGGTCATTCGATTCTGGTCTATGTCATATTCTGAACATGTAATTAATTTAACTCATAATTTTTATTTGTATAAATATAAGAATATTCTTGATCTCAATTATTATAGTCTCACTATGTATTTGTTTCCACAACTATTTAAGAATCATTGTCTAATAGTTGTTTTTTAATTAATTAATAATGAAATCCGACTTTTTTAACGAATTAATTGAATTACTAAGTACAGTCGATGGCAGACAAATTAGATAATAATTATTGGTAAGTTTTGTCAATCTGTTTATAATTCAATCATATATTTGAATTATTATACATGTTTAAATGATCAGTTTGAATGTTATATTGCTTGAGACATTCATGTTACATTTATTACACCAAGTGTGTTGCCAGTTTCCAGTTATACACTGTTAATTTATATAATATGTTTTCTTTGGATTTTCTTATCCTGACCTGGATGGAGTTGAAGGGGTGTGGGAAGGAAGACCTGTGGGTCATGGTAATTTAGTTAACCTTTTCCAAACCCAGGCAGCCCCCTCATCTCTGATTCAGGTCCTTTCTTTATCATGTATATATATATGTTCCTGTAATTGCTGTAATTTGCATATTACTCTGTATTGTTCTTGTATTTTGAAATGCCGAATAAATAATAATAATAATAATAATAATAACACAAACCAGTTCGTGGTCGATCTGAGCTTGCGAGAGAGAATGATTGCGAGGATGACAATTGAGTTTCCAACGAGCCCGACGATGCATATTACAACTAACAGAGCAGCGATGATTACCCGTTGGACATAGTCGTCCAAAACAAAAAAGATTGTTAGTTGTGTTCCATTGAACATGTTGAAGGTCATATTGGTGTAAAGGCCTCTAAATTTAATCTCCTGCTCCATATTCGTTTCATTAGCAATCGACGTGTAGCAATAATTATGAAGGCTAAATGATCCTTTGAGTTCTGCTAAAATATAAATGTTTTAATTTGTGCTTTTTTCTTTCTCTCTCAACCTATCCTTCTGAGCAAAAACGAAACCAAAAGCGATCCAACTTCAATAATTGCCAATTCAGACTTGTGAATGTGAAAACCCGCCTACAGCGGCATATCAATTCCTTCGCGCTCCTTTTGGGAGATCAACCGACCCGCGCGCATTTTATATTACATGACATATGGTAAAATTCTCGACATCTTTTAACACTTTTCTTTACCATTAAAAATCGAAATTGAGAATAATATCCTCAATCGAGATATGAGAAGAAGGAAACATTTCCTTTACATTCCATGTAAAACCATGCCCTTACTTGAAAAAAAACCTCCGTCACTTTGACGTTGAACTTTACAATCCATTTAAAAAAAATTACTCTCTCATACACAATGTCAATGGATCGGTCGCACTGTGCTCGATTGCCTTTCAATAAACCAATCTTTAACTTTGCAGCAACGCGTTTTGCGTCAAATTTGTAAATCCTCAATCCCAGACAATGACGTATGATACGTAAGCTTTTCATACATATAAAGCTCATTTTGATTGATTCATATTTAGCCCCGTCAATTTTCATGTCAAATCATGCTTCACCATTTTTTTAGAAGCCCGACCCAGGGTTTTGTGCCAGCTAGCCGTGTATGCATGTCATGTACGTAATGCCATGCATACAGTACACGTACACATATTATAACTGAACATGCATACATAATTGTACAGTACATGTACACACGCAGCGCGTACTCGTGAGCGCACTGCACATTTCATTGGGTCAGTACCATTATGAAAATAGGGGAACAATGAGTGGGATGGGTTTAGTGCCGTCACAATAAACTTGCGCATTACACGCGTACGTATAATTAGAGCAATTTATGCACCCCCAAGAAATAATGATTACGGCCCGACCTCTCTACACACAGAACTGCACAGATACCGCACAGTCCGGTCAAGGCGGTACGCGTAGCGTTAAACTGCCAAATTTACAGAAATTGTGAGGAGCGCTTTTGCTATGAAAGGAATTGATATGCTCCTGAATATTGCATGGTCATCCCGTTTTTTTGCTTCATATTTATCATTTTTTGTTCTGTGTGCCAAATATCGTGAGGAAATTCGAAATGTGAGTTTGAAAAATGTGATAAAATCGAAAGATCTCATAGGCCTACAATACATTTGTTAGATATTATCTATAAAACTAATAAAAACCTAACAATCACAATCAAACAACATCAACGGCATCCTTCTTGATAGCAATGGCTTCCCAGTGGCTTTTATTGATCATGAGAAAATTATCCGTTATATTTGGTTTTATTTGTTATTTTGTTAGTATATTCTATAGCTTGTACATCTTTACTACTGTATTTATTTGATCAACAGAAAACGGAACGATTTAATTAACAGCATTTGTCATATATAGGTGCAGTATATGATTAAAGCAATTATTTCTGAAATTGTGTACAGGGGTGAAAAATCATTTAGACTGTACATAACGGATTGGCATTCATTAATGTTCAAGTTCCCTACGTAGCAGTCCTTCAATGCAGATGGTAAATATAGAATCATAATCTCCTTGCCAATTTTTTATTAGACAATTTGCGTTGGACGAGGTAAAAACTTAGAGGGGGCTTATAGCTTGCAAGAACTTTTTTTTTTAAACATGACAACATTACTAAAACATCATGTGATTACCCCCTCAAACGACTCCAGAAACAAAGAAATACAAACAATAGAAAGATATATTCTTTCACATCAATCTTTTCAATTAACATTTTGAAAGTAATTTGGCGCCCTTTAATATTTTCTGCAATATCATGGAGGAGAGGGCGTTGGGTTGCTGGAAACCAACCCTGACTTGAAATCTGAGTAGCTTTACTTTCTTAGCGTTTTTCCTATAGATAGGCCCAGAGTGCTATAACTTTTTGTTTCGTATTTTCATGTTTTATTTATATCAATATGTTCTTTATGACTTGCAGAAATGTCCGAAATATGTTATAAAATCATTGACAGAAAAACATGTAATTTCTTAATCTATATGACTGTGCAAGGAAATTAATCCCAGTGCTTCCGATAATTGACTTATGGAAGTACTACGACGAACAATCACACTCATATGTATAGAATGTATTCTATGTTTTGAAAAATACAATGAGCCTGCATGAACCAATGTCAATGTCTAAAAAGATTGCATGGGTTTACAGTAGGCATCCAAAGGGCGGATAAAGGGTTTAGTAAAGGGTACGGGAGCACATCTGAAAAAATAATTAATTAAATTGGGGCATTTTCCCCCATTTTAATATTATTTTATTTTTTAATATGGAGAACGTGTAGTCTGAATGTGCTTGTCCTCCCCCCCCCCCCCCCCCCCCATCCGAATCCCACCATTTAATCAATCTATTGTAGGCTGATTTGATTGCCAGTCTACTGACAAATTAATAGGAAAAAACAGGCCTTCACATCTGTTTATCTCTGATATTCGTGCTGTTGATCAATATAAGTAACATTGTAGTCATTATCATAGTTAAGACGTAAAGCTTTTGTTAAATCATAGAGATATATAAGTATTTATCTCTGTGGGTAACTGATTAATTAATTATATCATTACAAATCTTTATCCTCAGTTTTCTTATGTATAACTGATTTTCTTATAAAATTAAAGATATGGCGTATAATTATATTCAATACTGAATGAACGCCATTAAACTATTACCTACAACAACAACAACACCTCTGTGGCTAAAAAAAAGGGGCGGAGGTAAATAAACCTCGAAATTAAAACTCGATCCATAGGCCATTCGCACTACGAACATTTCGTACCTGAAATAAAGCTGACTAACTGGTGGAATACGTGGTGAAAACTTTTTAACTCTGGTTGAATTTGGGGTTACCTTTGGCTGAATGTCAGGATCCCCATATCCTGTTGCTAGGGAAGAGCCATTAAAAAAGTACACTATATTTCTACTTAAAATTCAAGGGCATGAAAACACGATAAAGTCGAGCATCGCAAGATTTTATGGCCTGTGCGACCCTGAAGATTGCTGCTGCCAGAGAATTCCTAAGACGGGGTGGTTCACACAAGTCAAGAAGTCGCACACCATTTGTTCTTGTAGCAGACGGATCATATTCACAGGGAGGTGTATTGCAATATAGTGATCTTGTACTTTTCATGTGTGGATTCTACCTATTTTAATTTTAAAGAAGCTTTAAAAAAATAGTATAATGATGAATACTGTAGGCCTTACGTCTTTTCTTTTAGAGGGACTCTGTAAAGTTGTTCAGTTGTGAGAAAAACGCTCCTAAAGTATTGGATTTTTTCCAACTGTATAAAGCTCGATGTACAATGTTAGTTACGGTATAATCTGAACTCAGAAGTACTGAAATAAAGATAACAAGAAAGCATGACTGAATGAAATTAGAGGACCGTTTAGAAACGAAACGTACACTCAAAATGTTGATGAAAGAATTTATAATTTGAGTTTTGTGCATATAATTATATGCAGCAGAAAAACTCTTATTCTGTTATACAAATATTTTTCTTTAAACACATTTATTTAAAAATCCTTGTAGATTTGAGCGTTAAGAGTCACCCTCTTATCTGCTCTTCTACGTCATTCTGCAATTTATGGAATATTGCCATTAAACTGTTTGTTCCCAACACTAACACTAACAGCCTCTCTAAAGTGTTGGGTGCCCCAAATATATGATGGAAACATTTTACTTTGATTGTATAATGAAATGAAACAGGCTGTCATTTTATTTAATGTGTTCGAAGACGAATATTGGTGAAAGAATACTAATTTTTTGTTTTCTGCGTGAAAAAAGAAGCCGAAATGTTGTATTCTTTCATCAATATCCGGCGTCAAAGACATTTGTTGTGATAATGATTGCAGAAGTGTGGGATAAATCTCATTTCTTTTACATCATTATAAACATTTAAGTGAAATTTTGCTATTTTTGTTGTTGTTGCGAATTTGGGGTTCCCAACACAAGAGGCGCTTTAAATTAAAGCTCCTCTATAGTTTTGAGAATCCCCAAAACTTGGAAGGCAGAATTTCACTTATTATTGCGTCATTACGTGAACTCTTTTCAAAACAAACGTGTTCAAAATAAAAATTGAAGAACGAACATAAACTTTGACTTTTCTATGTACATCAACAACATTATTAAATTATTCTAAATGAAGTGGAAAAAAGTATTGCACTTATATTTAGGTTAAGAATAACCACGTGTACGCAAGGTTGCACATCAGAGCGGAATCGTGAAAAAGGAAAATAAAAAGGAAAAACAACTTACTTGTGTGCTACACGTGGACGCCTTTAACAGATGATGGATCAAGCATGGCATGAAAGCAGAGTGATGTCATACAAAATATAACAAAATCAAATATTGGACTAAGTTTGGACGCATCACACACCCGCGAATATATTTCCTCATTGAAATCCTCATGTTCAACTTGTCGAACAAACTCAAGGAACACGTCAATGCATACTTGTATACACCATCGATCTTGGGTTCAGAGAACGATTTGTTATTAGGCATAAACGTGTGATGAGCACAATAAAACACATAGCGAAGTCACGCTACGTACTATTTCCGATTATCCAGCAGTTCTTGTCAAAACCAGCATCATCCATTAAAATCGTGTGAGAGGTACCCGCGCAAAGGCAAACTGTTATGATACATCTTGGTTTCCCGCGCGCGCCATACGCTGATGTATTGAGAAATTGGGTGTCACATCCTTTTCCGGAACTCGTAAATTATTAGTCGCTTCAGAGGGTGGCCGTTTTCTTCAGCCATGCCACCTCATTATGCATTGCAAGCCCAAGAAGTAACTTCTTGGCAAGCCCAAGTCTGTCTGCGAACCTGTACATACTAATCCATTGCTTAACAGGTTAGCCCTCATTTGTACACCCTCCTGAATTTCGATGAAATTTCATTGGCAGAAGAAATATAATTTGGTGTGGACGTGCAAATGAGGGCTACTACCCGTACAGATATTAGCCCTCATTTGCAAAACCTCCCCAATTTTGATTAAGTTATATGGGTAGAAGCTCTCATAGTCTTAGACCAGATAATAAACCTCTTGTGCTCATCACACGTTTATCCCTGCTAACAAATCTCAGAAATGGCTAACTTATACCAGCCGTTTTAAAATGAACTCTTCATTACACTACACAAATGGTTATACAATTGGTCACAGTCAATTTAAGTATTGCATGTTTTCTCATGTCAAGGCTAATTTTACAGAAAATCCCTACCCAAACTAACAAACGTAAAACTCCTTTGATTTTACTAGTTATGTAGCAATGGAGGAATGGTTTAATTTGGCTAAAGTTGTCTGGAAAAAGGTTATTATGTTTTATTCTGAAATAGGGGTGACATTTTATCTACCTGGCAATTTTTGTTTGGGCATATGTTTGGGCGTCATGACCCGCCCCCCCCCCTAAACAACCCAATATATATATATATCGTTTGTATCATGACAAAGCACCCTTTTTTATGACATGCCGTACGTGTTCAATAAAATAAGTTATACAAGCGGATTATTAAACATGACTGTTATCACTGATAGACAAGCCCTGTTCAAAATCCATCGTTCAGGCTAAAATATAAAATTTGTCCAGGTTGGGGCGGAAAGTTGAGTTAGGTTTTGAATGGGTATCTTAATAAGTGAAAATTATAATATCATATTTCTTCTAACTGAATAGCCTAATACACACTAAAAAACATATTAAGTTCATGAATTCAATTGAAAGGCATTGATGTGATGACTAACAAAGTCATTAGATTGTTTTACCTTTTCCGAACACTTTTATCAAATATTATTGTCTGTATTTTTAGGTAGGCATGTTTTGCTATTCGGACATCTAATCGGACGATATAGAAGTACGATAGAATACGTTTTTAACATTTTAATATGTATACGTTCTGCGTAGGGTATATAGTCCCATGGTGCCAGTATATGTAATGTACAGGAACATAAACAATATTGGTTTACTTATGTATATCCAAAATTACTCAAAAAATTCAAAATGCTTTTAATGTGCATTCTTTCCATCGAATTCATAAACCGTAGTCATAAATTGTGTCTTAGTCTTGATTCAATTTGATTAGGTTTGAACTTTGAGTAGGACCTAGTTTTGATCATTCAATTAAACAGTTCCATTCTTCTCCCTCGTTTGCATACCATTCCTCAGTTTTCAACCTTATTTAACTGTAGAAGTTCTCTAGATTAAGAATGTCATTAGCAAAACATAATAATAATAATTAAGGATTTTTGGAAACGAGATGTTAATATGGTTCGTTTAATTTTCTCTGAATTAATGTTAATGTTATATTAAGAATCAAAGGAAGTAAAGAGGGGTTTTCACCTCATTACCAAACTGCTAGCCTAATTAATTTATAATTATCCCAGGATTTTTCTAATCAAAACTCAAAATAGTTATAAAGAACGAGGAATGAAAATAAAGAAATCGTTGTATATATTAATGAAGTAACACGCGTACATGTTTATACTCATGAACCAAAGAGATACTCTCCTTGCATGAACACACCACAAAGAAAATAAACACCAAAAACAATAAGAAGAAATGGCTGAATTCTATCCCGTCATATTGTAGAAGGTGTTTTAAGAAACTGAATATGAACGTTATATCATTAAAGATTACACGTGAAAGTTTTTATATTTTTCTTTATCCAACAAAAAAGTAAACTACCTTCAATTTCACCATTGATGGACATAATTATAACAATCTTCACTAATCCAAGGTCCAATCTGATGATCGCAAACGCATAAAAATGTTCAAAGCCTAGTCATACTCGTGTTAAATACAACCAGTGAACTGTAACTATAATAATTTCCCTGATACAAAATACAAGTTTTAGGCCTGCATACTACACGAAAAGTTTTCATCAGAGTGATCATGGGCTACTGGCAGGGGCGTCGCTAGACCTTTTTCAGTGGGGGTCGTAGAGGCCAACGATTACCGACAAAACTAGCCATCAATTACCGACAAAATTAAATGTCCAATATCTACAAATTCAACCCTATAAACCTGGGGCCGAAGGCTAAATTGCTTTTCCTATGGACTATCTATAGTACTTGCATATGCGCAAAATTGTCATTTTTCTCGACGACATAAATATACGAATTATTTCTTCAATTTAGTCAGCATCATAGCTATATATTTTAATGCAGGCGCGGAGCTAGGATCTTATTTCAGGGAGGGGCGGTAGTGAGCAAGAGAATCACTTAAAAGCGCGCTCATTAGGGGGTGTGAGTGATGGGCCTCCCGCGCAAAGCGCGGAAGCTTAGAGGTTTCCTTAAATTATTAGGAAAAGAAGACGATTAATTGTACCGTTTTTGACTGGTTATCCTTGGCTGAATGAAGTTCTCCCGCGCGAATCGCGAAAGCTTTGACGTTTCATTAAATTATTATAAAAAAGAAGACGATTTGCTGTACCGTTCTCGACTGTTTATCCTTTTCTGAATTCAGTTCCCCCCCCTCCTCCCGCGCAAAGCGTGGAAGCTTTGACGTTTCATTAAATTATGAGAAAAAGCAGTGACGAATCGGTGTACTGTTCTCGACTGTTAATTCTTATCTGAATAAAGCTTACCCCTCCCGCGCGAAGCGCGGAAGTTTTGACGTTTCGTTAAATTATTAGAGCAAGAAGACGATTCGTCGTACCGTTTTCGACTCTTAATAAGCCCTATTCATCTGAATTCAGTTTCCCCTTTTCGCGCGAAGCGCGAAAGCTTTGACGTTTCCTCAAATTATTAGAGAAAGAACACGATTCGTTGTACCGTTTTCGACACTAAATAAGCCCTATTAATTTGTCTGAATTCAGTTTTCCCCTCTCGCGCGAAGCGCGTAATTTTTGGCGTTTCATCACAACATAGAGAAAGGAAGACGATTCCTCGTACCGTTTTCGAATCTTATTAATCCCTATTCATCCGAATTCAGTTTCCCCCTCTCGCGCGAAGCGCGTAAGCTTTGATGTTTCCGTATTATTAGAGAACCGTTAGTGTACCGTTCTCGACTCGTCTAAATGAAGTTTCCCCTTCCGCGGGCCGGACTTTGTCGCGCGAAAAGTACCCCTTTACCGGAGATTTGGGGAACATGAATGCGGTCCCTCCGACCCCGGAGCTTTGACGTTTCCTCTAATTATTAGAGAAAGAACACGATTCGTTGTAACGTTTTCGACTCGTCTAAATGATGTTTTCCCTTCCGCGCTTGGCGTTTTATCACAATATAAAGAAAGGAAGACGATTCGTCGAACCGTTGTTGACTCTTAAACCTTGTTTGAATTTAGTTTCCACGAAAATTTTAAACCTCTGATTTCTTTAGCTTATATTATAGGAAAGTGAAACTTCGAGAAAATACAAGTATTGTAGTTGTAGTCACTCTCGAAGTCGTCACAGCGGATAAGAAGTCACAGTTCGTACTCGTAGGGAAAAAAAACTTGTCGGCCGACCGACAATATACATCTCACCGACTTCAAACTTCTGCATTGATATATAGTACACGAGGATCGAGCAAGAATACCGACACAGCTGACCCGACACAGCAACATAATATTTACCCGTGTCTTTCTTGCTCCCTCGACGAGACGACTCCACCCAACAACCCCCTTCTCTCTTTCACTCCCACTCCTCCTCTCTCAGACTCTTACCTCCCCTCTCTCTCCTCTCTTTCACCCCCCCCCCCCGATTCTTTTGTTTCCCTTTCACTCTTTTCTCTTTTTTCCCTTTTCTTTCTTTTCTTTCTTTTCCTTTCTTTCCTCTCCTCCCTCTTTTTCTTTTATTTCTTTCCTCTCCTCCCTCTTTTTCTTTTATCTCTTTCTTTCTTCTCTTTTCTTTTCCTTTTCTTTTTTTCCCTTTCCCTCTCTTCTTTCCCTCTCTTTTTTCCCCTCTCCTTTTTTCCCTCTCTTTTTTCCCCTCCCCCTATTCTCTTTTTCCCGACGCCAGCGCAATTTTACCGACAAAATTCTGACAGGTGGGGGGGGGGGTGTCGCACCCCCCCCCCCCATACCCCCTCCCCTTTGGCGACGCCCCTGGCTACTGGGATCCCACTCTTTCGAAAGATGTAGTATATTGAGAAACTTGTACATCTACGACTTTATCTTTCCCTTTAATACATCCATGCATTTCATTTCCCTCAAAATGTCTAGCCTGCATAATCCCCAATATCACCATGCCCCCTTCTCATATTTCATGTCCCAGACATCGACATTCCATTCCTTCCCTGCACCCTCTTTCTCTCTCTCTCTCTCTCTCTCTCTCTCTATCACCATTGACCTATACTGCTCTAGTATCTCTTTGCTCTCACTGACCACTGGCTATAGTTTTTAGCCCGTCGGCCGATGAAGTTTCTCCACAATTCATGTAATAGTTGTTATTTACGGCAATGTAGAACACTGATGCCAACATTTCAATTTTGAGGGAGACGATCGTGTTCCAATAAGATGAATTGATAATATTATTTGCTTCATGACTTTACTCAATAATTTCATGAAGAGGCAGCGTTTACCTTTTTGCAGCTAACATCAAGTTCGGTAGAACTTGGCAGTAATCATCACCATTCATCAGTAGGTCACGTATATACTGTTGTTTTAAATTTCAATGTTAGCAGTGACCTATTGTTTAATTTATCCAAAGATAATCGTTTACTCTCTACTCTAGACCTTGCTATCAGACACTGTTGAGTGACTGACTGATTTCTTGCTTTTTTCGCTAATAACACGAATAAAATGACATGTAAAGTGTACATTATCATTTGTAGTCAACAGTAACCCGCTTCTTTCAATGTAATGGCCAAAACTAAACTAATTTAAAGGGCAAGTCAGCCCTGATATCTTGTTTTGTATGAAAGCTGAAGAATCAGAAAAGCAGATGAGTGAAAGTTTGAAAAAATCGGACACAAAATTAAAATAGTTATGCAATTGTGAAAGCTTAGAAAGCAAATAAATTGGCAACTCTGAGTGGTGTCACTGATGAGCAGCCCTGCATTTGTTTGTACACAACATTTCAATAATTCCCTTTTTTCTCAAATGTTTCGAGACGTACGGACTTTAACCAGTAGAATGACATGCATACAGTGGCGGATCCAAGGGGGGGGGGCGCCCTTTCCCCCCCCCTGTGAAAAAAACGTGTAAAAACACGTTAATTTTACCATTTTTGGGAGATGCCCCCCCCCCCACCACTGAGCGAATTTTCGGCCGGCGCGATTTTCAAATTTTCGGGAGCAAAACAAATAAAACAATTAGTGCTCACTACCCACCCCCCCCCCCCCCCCCCCCCCCCACTGAACGCATTTTCTGCCGGCGCGATGGAGCAAAAAGAAAAGAATTGGGCCCCCACCCCTCAGAAATCCTGGATCCGCGCTTGCATGCATAAACGTATTGCTCTGATCATGTACCCTACATACGAAGCGCAGGTCTGAAGAAATTTGTGATTACAATTGAAATTAGTGAAATTATGTGTACAACCGATTTGAGAGCTGCTCATGAGTGACATCACTCAGAGTTGCCAATTTATTTTACTCTGTAAATGTTGAAAATTTCATACCATATAATGTAATTTCACTTTTTTTTTATTAGGTGTCCAATTTTCCTAAAATTATCACTGAATCGGATCTGCTTCTCCAATTGTTGTACTCTTACTCTTAGCAAAATAATTTTAGGGTGAACATTCCCTTTTTATGTCTTTATTCAGCACTCCTTCACCTGGCAGATTATTAACAATTTGTTAGGTTAGCAAAGTAAAGAATTAAATATGCGTACATTTGATTTATATGGTAAGAAATTTAATATGCCAGAAGGTATAGCAAAATTGCTTCTTCGACTGCTTTGCAAATGTTAGTACATATCAAGCAAATCTGTTATAACAATGGGACAAACAAATATTATTTTCTTGGACAGCCATATCATCACTCCTTTATTTATAAACCAACAGATTATTTGGTTATACTATGTATTGTAAATATTTTGAAATGTAGTCACTCGGCGGGATAATGTAGATTACATTTAGTTATTTATTGAAGAAAAGAATTGGTTTTGTAATACTACAAACACAATCTTACCTCTCCATCCGCCCCCCCCCCCCATGTCCCACACTCCCCAAAGACACGATACTGATTTCCAATGTTCAAAATCGGTCCGTAAATTCACTTGGGCACATTCGCCCAGATGGATGGCCTGAATTCTCTACCGAATGAAAGTATTATCTAGCTATTTCAGTATTTTCTATTAAAGGCCTTTCAACAATATATCATTTCTGAATACACATTCTAAGGCTCAAACCTCATATTTGCTCATTCCTACAATGATCCATATTTGCTCCATGTCAGTTATAATATAGGACGATAGGAAAACGCTATTCATTCAACAAAAAAGTTCACTTATTTCATCATGTTCCAGGTGTTAGGATAAGACCTACCTTGTGAACACAATACGTTGATGGGAAGTAATGGGTAAAATATTTGAATATCTGGGCCCGTTCTCTTTCCAGCTGACAATTTCTTTTTCATCATCATCTCCCTCCTTCCTGCTTTCATCTTCTTCTTCTTCTTCCGTCTTCATCTTCTTATCTTTTTTTCCCTTCTATTTCTCCTTCGTCTTCTTCTTCATCTTGATTCTCAATCTTCCTCTACCTCATCTCCTCTTTCTATTTTATCTTCCTAGTCTCCATTAACACCATCGCTCTCGCACTCTCCTTACCTATTAAAGAATGAATTATTATTTGTTCCATTAATATGTAATGTAAATATAAGTTTTAAACTTAAAGCAGGCATTATCTCAAGCCTCTTATTTGTGACACTTCAAAAGATTGTTATCTCTATCTCTATCAAATCATCTCTATTTGTTGCCGAAAATAATAAATCAAATCAATTACTATTTGGATACCTATGCGATTGCCTAAATGGTTAAAACAGACACCAGTATTGAAAGTAATCTGTTTAGAAACATAAAGGTTTGCGCTCAATCAACGCTCTGATCATGCTTACTTATTGTAAGCCGTTTTCTTTTCAACGTTTTTTCACTCTAACTTCTATAACAATTATGAACTTGTGTTTATTCTCAGAGTTGGATGATTTTGAGATAGGAAAGACAACCCTTTAAAGCCACTCTAATGTGTTTGGAGCCTCAACTTTGCAAAACAATTTATTGCTTAATTTCACTTAAATGTAGGTCTTTAAGCCTACATAATTATAAATAATACTTGTCAGGGAAATTGTAGGCAAAAGTTAGATTTTTTAAAGGTTTGCCTTCAACGTGATATATCATCACCCACCAATAGGTGGATGGGGATGTTTCAAATTGGAGAGAATATTACCACTCCTTTCTGTATCCGTTATCAAGAAAAAATTGGAGTTACAAATTCTTGTATTAATAAAGTTCAAAGCCATTTTCATATCTTATTTCTAAACGCGTCGCCTCAAAATATTCTTGTGGCAAGAACCAGGGAGGCCTATCGTGCAGGACCAGGGTCTAAATACATCAATTTGCAAATCCCTTTGCAAAAGGACTGACTTTAATGCCACTTTGCTAAATTAAAATATGTATAGGTTCTTATCAATTGCAATTATTAACTTTAAACAAGCTTGAGAAGTTTGCCATTTTTTTAGTAGTTTATTTTTAGAATTGAATATGTTTCGTTCATTCCGACAAGCATTATGGGCACGAAAAGACAAATTACAGTGAGCCCATTGCGTCGCCCAAATCATGAGGTGATGTGTTTCCCCCCCCCCCCCCCCAAAAAAAAGAAGAAAGAAAAGATGTACTATTAAGGAGTTCTTAACCCCTAACCACCCCCTTCCTGTATTGTACCCCATACGGCCAGAATGGAGGGCGGTGTCCCATGTCCAAATGTGAACATTCTGATTGAAGTTTTTTTCCTTCAAACAGCCATAAACAAACAATATTTTAGATAAAGGGTTTTGAGTTTAGTCCTGAAAGTTGGGAAATGACAAGCCACACTGTCCTACTTGTAGCTACTTGCTCCCTCTACATAGAAAACAAAGCTTAATCGGTGACCATTGGTCCCCCATGATCCTCTTTTTCTTATGTTAATTAAGAGCTGAGTTGAGATAGCCAACCTGTCCAGTGACCTTGCAGTGTGGTCTTATCCCTCCTATAAACTAGTACAGATAATCTTTAAAACTCATTCGCTGTAAATGATAATGATTACTTCATCTGAAAATATCATTTTCATGAAGAGAAATACATGATAAATGGCAAGAACTTTCCCCCAACTCTCTAGATTACTAATTCCATGTAGATTCTTCATGCAACTTACAATTCATGCGTCCATTAATTGAATATAATACCATTTTTGTACCAATGATGTTGTGCTCAGCATTTTTCTTTCGACACGTATTATATTACTACACTTGCATTCTAGACTAAACAACTCGTACATATCTCTTGAATGCGAGAAACATTGTTTCCATGTTTGAGAAGGTGCTTGTGACAAATGACCCGAGGCATAATTATCGCAAGACATAACCACTCCATGGCAGCTCGTACGATTCCGTCTTCAAGAATATGAAATTGCTTTCATAATAATTAAAAAAGTGAATCGGTAACATTGTTGAAGGTTGATGAAAAACGGAATAATTTTTGTATAAAATGTTACTCTTTATATAATCTTCTACTGCATGTACTAACCCTTTAACATGCAAGAAATCCTGATATATTTATGGTTTTCTTTGAAGACATCACTGTGCAACACCCTCTAATACCAAATACTCCCAACCTCACAATGATAGCATAAACATTAAATTACACTCAAAAATATCAAAGTCAATCTAAAAATATGTATCGGGCCTTGTGTAGGCCCTAAGCTGGATTTCTAGGGGAATCTTTGAGTGCATGGGGTGGTCCCCGGAGTTTGAGGGAGAATGCAACCCAGTTTTCGTCTCGAAATTTGTACTTTAACACAGTCAAATTCGCTATTTATTGCTCTCACTAATATTGTACAGTCTATTTCTATCTTTAATCTATATATAAAGCATATACATTAAATTTCACTCAAAAATATCAAAGTCATTCTAAAAGCATGTCTCAGGTCTTGTGTAGGCCCTAAGATGGATTTCTTGGGGAATCTCTGAGTGCACGGAGTGGTCCCCGGGAGTTAGGGGAAGAATGCAACCCAGTTTTCGTCTCGATATTTGTACTTTTACAAAGTCAAATTCGCTTTTTATTGCTCTAACTAACATTGTACAGTCTATTTCTATCTGTAATCTATATAAAAAGCATATACATTAAATTTCACTCAAAAATATCAAAGTCATTCTAAAAGCATGTCTCAGGTCTTGTGTAGGCCCAAAGATAGATTATTGGGGAATCTCTGAGTGCATTGAGTGGTCCCCCGGAGTTAGGGGGAGAATGCAACCCAGTTTTCGTCTCGAAATTTGTACTTTTACAAAGTCAAATTCGCTTTTTATTGCTCTCACTAATATTGTACAGTCTATTTCTATCTGTAATCTATATATAAAGCATATACATTAAATTTCACTCAAAAATATCAAAGTCATTCTAAAAGCATGTCTCAGGTCTTGTGTAGGCCCAAAGATGGATTTCTTGGGGAATCTCTGAGTGCATGGAGTTGGTCCCCGGGAGTTAGGGGAAGAATGCAACCCAGTTTTCGTCTCGAAATGTGTACTTTTACAAAGTCAAATTCTCTATTTAATGCTCTCACTAATATTGTACAGACTATTTCTATCTGTAATCTATATATAAAGCATATACATTAAATTTCACTCAAAAATATCAAAGTCATTCTAAAAGCATGTCTCAGGTCTTGTGTAGGCCCAAAGATGGATTTCTTGGGGAATCTCTGAGTGCATTGAGTGGTCCCCCGGAGTTAGGGGAAGAATGCAACCCTGTTTTCGTCTCGAAATTTGTACTTTTACAAAGTCAAATTCGCTTTTTATTGCTCTAACTAACATTGCACAGTCTATTTCTATCTGTAATCTATATAAAAAGTATACATTAAATTTCACTCAAAAATATCAAACTCATTCTAAAAGCATGTATCAGGTCTTGTGTAGGCCAAAGATGGATTATTGGGGAATCTCTGAGTGCATGGAGTGGTCCCCCGGAGTTAGGGGAAGAATGCAACCCAGTTTTCGTCTCGATATTTGTACTTTTACAAAGTCAAATTATCTATTTAATGCTCTCAATAATATTGTACAGTCTATTTCTATCTGTAATCTATATATAAAGCATATACATTAAATTTCACTCAAAAATATCAAAGTCATTCTAAAAGCATGTCTCAGGTCTTGTGTAGGCCCAAAGATGGATTTCTTGGGGAATCTCTGAGTGCATTGAGTGGTCCCCCGGAGTTAGGGAAGAATGCAACCCAGTTTTCGTCTCGAAATTTGTACTTTTACAAAGTCAAATTCGCTTTTTATTGCTCTAACTAACATTGTACAGTCTATTTCTATCTGTAATCTATATAAAAAGCATATACATTAAATTTCACTCCAAAATATCAAAGTCATTCTAAAGCATGTATCAGGTCTTGTGTAGGCCCTAAGATGGATTTCTTGGGGAATCTCTGAGTGCATGGAGTGGTCCCCGGGAGTTAGGGGAAGAATGCAACCCAGTTTTCGTCTCGATATTTGTACTTTTACAAAGTCAAATTATCTATTTAATGCTCTCAATAATATTGTACAGTCTATTTCTATCTGTAATTTATATATAAAGCATATACATTAAATTTCACTCAAAAATATCAAAGTCATTCTAAAAGCATGTCTCAGGTCTTGTGTAGGCCCAAAGATGGATTCTTGGGAATCTCTGAGTGCATTGAGTGGTCCCCGGAGTTAGGGGAAGAATGCAACCCAGTTTTCGTCTCGAAATTTGTACTTTTACAAAGTCAAATTCGCTTTTTATTGCTCTAACTAACATTGTACAGTCTATTTCTATCTGTAATCTATATAAAAAGCATATACATTAAATTTCACTCAAAAATATCAAAGTCATTCTAAAAGCATGTATACAGGTCTTGTGTAGGCCCAAAGATGGATTATTGGGGAATCTCTGAGTGCATGGAGTGGTCCCCCGGAGTTAGGGGAAGAATGCAACCCAGTTTTCGTCTCGATATTTGTACTTTTACAAAGTCAAATTATCTATTAATGCTCTCAATAATATTGTACAGTCTATTTCTATCTGTAATCTATATATAAAGCATATACATTAAATTTCACTCAAAAATATCAAAGTCATTCTAAAAGCATGTCTCAGGTCTTGTGTAGGCCCAAAGATGGATTTCTTGGGGAATCTCTGAGTGCATTGAGTGGTCCCCCGGAGTTAGGGGAAGAATGCAACCCAGTTTTCGTCTCGAAATTTGTACTTTTACAAAGTCAAATTCGCTTTTATTGCTCTAACTAACATTGTACAGTCTATTTCTATCTGTAATCTATATAAAAAGCATATACATTAAATTTCACTCCAAAATATCAAAGTCATTCTAAAAGCATGTATCAGGTCTTGTGTAGGCCCTAAGATGGATTTCTTGGGGAATCTCTGAGTGCATGGAGTGGTCCCCGGGAGTTAGGGGAAGAATGCAACCCAGTTTTCGTCTCGATATTTGTACTTTTACAAAGTCAAATTATCTATTTAATGCTCTCAATAATATTGTACAGTCTATTTCTATCTGTAATTTTATATATAAAGCATATACATTAAATTTCACTCAAAAATATCAAAGTCATTCTAAAAGCATGTCTCAGGTCTTGTGTAGGCCCAAAGATGGATTTCTTGGGGAATCTCTGAGTGCATTGAGTGGTCCCCCGGAGTTAGGGGAAGAATGCAACCCAGTTTTCGTCTCGAAATTTGTACTTTTACAAAGTCAAATTCGCTTTTTATTGCTCTAACTAACATTGTACAGTCTATTTCTATCTGTAATCTATATAAAAGCATATACATTAAATTTCACTCAAAATTATCAAAGTCATTCTAAAAGCATGTATCAGGTCTTGTGTATATGCCCTAAGATGGATTTCTTGGGGAATCTCTGAGTGCATGGAGTGGTCCCCGGGAGTTAGGGGAAGAATGCAACCCAGTTTTCGTCTCGATATTTGTACTTTTACAAAGTCAAATTATCTATTTAATGCTCTCAATAATATTGTACAGTCTATTTCTATCTGTAATCTATATATAAAAGCATATACATTAAATTTCACTCAAAAATATCAAAGTCATTCTAAAAGCATGTCTCAGCTAGGTCTTGTGTAGGCCCAAAGATGATTTCTTGGGGAATCTCTGAGTGCATTGAGTGGTCCCCCGGAGTTAGGGGAAGAATGCAACCCAGTTTTCGTCTCGAAATTTGTACTTTTACAAAGTCAAATTCGCTTTTTATTGCTCTAACTAACATTGTACAGTCTATTTCTATCTGTAATCTATATAAAAAGCATATACATTAAATTTCACTCCAAAATATCAAAGTCATTCTAAAAGCATGTATCAGGTCTTGTGTAGGCCCTAAGATGGATTTCTTGGGAATCTCTGAGTGCATGGAGTGGTCCCCGGGAGTTAGTGGAAGAATGCAACCCAGTTTTCGTCTCGATATTTGTACTTTTACAAAGTCAAATTATCTATTTAATGCTCTCAATAATATTGTACAGTCTATTTCTATCTGTAATTTATATATAAAGCATATACATTAAATTTCACTCAAAAATATCAAAGTCATTCTAAAAGCATGTCTCAGGTCTTGTGTAGGCCCAAAGATGGATTTCTTGGGGGAATCTCTGAGTGCATTGAGTGGTCCCCCGGAGTTAGGGGAAGAATGCAACCCAGTTTTCGTCTCGAAATTTGTACTTTTACAAAGTCAAATTCGCTTTTTATTGCTCTAACTAACATTGTGCAGTCTATTTCTATCTGTAATCTATATAAAAAGCATATACATTAAATTTCACTCAAAAATATCAAAGTCATTCTAAAAGCATGTATCAGGTCTTGTGTATCTTGGGTAATCTCTGAGTGCATGGAGTGGTCTCCGGGAGTTAGGGCAGGGGCGGATCTAGCTTTTTGCTAAGGGGGGGGTTTGACCAAAATAATGACGATGCGAGCATCGTCCACGAGCCGCGAAGCGGCGAGCCGATTTTTTTTGGGGTGTTTATTTGAACCCCGTAAGTGATGTTTTCCTGGCATCTATTAACACAATGGAGACCATAAAAAGCAGTGCATGATAACGTCTTTTTAAATCAAGTAACAGTTTAATACACAGTTATATCCAGAGTTATCATGTGTTTGGCTAAGTTACCAGATGAGTTGAATATCTTCTCACAATATTTGCACTTGAAAGTGTTTCTCTCCAGCGTGCGTTCTTTTTTCTTCTTTTTCTTCTTTTTTTTTTTTTTTTTTTTTTTTTTTTTTTTTGGGCCGCCCAAGGGGGGGGTTTAAACCCCCTAAACCCCCCCGTAGATCCGCGCCTGTAGGGAAGAATGCAACCCAGTTTTCGTCTCGAAATTTGTACTTTTACAAAGTCAAATTATCTATTTAATGCTCTCAATAATATTGTACAGTCTATTCCTATCTATAATCTATATTTAAGGCATATACATTAAATTTCACTCAAAAATATCAAAGTCATTCTATAATGTTTCAGAGTCTTGTGTAGGCCCGATGCTGTATCTCTTTAGGATCCCGTGAGCGGTCCCCAGGAGTTTGGGGGAGAACGCAACGCATGTTTGGTATCGACCCTGCTGGTAACATTAATATTATAATTAAATGTTATTCATTACAAATTTATTTCCATGATATGATGAAAGTTGTTATTTACATCATTCGGACATCAATTAAAAAGCCACTTTGGGAATACTTCAACAAATGCCGTATCAAAAAGTTTACCATCGCCATGAAAATGAGTTTGTGTTGCAAACCTTTCTTGAAAGAGAGTCTTTGATGCCTATATAACAAACTACTGTTAATTGATAAGCCCAAATCCTATCGTGCTGAAATTTAATGATCTGAATCCTAATAAGTATTAAAACATTACTGTTACATTTTTATAAAATTAAACATTGTTTTTATATTTTTTTAATTGATTCATTTTATATTTTTCTACGCCCTCTATCATTAATTTACTCTTTCTAACTATGTATTATTTTGTCAAAGGACCACATATTTTGTTTTAATTTAGTTTTTAAAGTCAACTTGTCTTATATCATGAAGTAGGTCCATGCTTATATGCTCCATCATAATATATTCAATTTATTAGTAGGTCTATAGGTAACTCCAGCGTGACAGAATGGAGACCCAATCCTCACATTTTTATGGATTTACTCTTTATTTTAAAGATATTGATGTAGGCCTTCAGTTTATTTACGGAAAGTTTTCCCCTAAAGTGCAGAAACTAAAATTATATGTTTTGAAAACCTATGATATAATGTATTGAGGCAGGGCTCCCCGCATGGAGTGTATTGTGATACTTTTGATTTCACTCTCCTCAAAAGCTCATCTTTGAATTTTCTTTTGTAACTATGCGGGTATTATTTATTATTTGTCAGTGCTTTCTTGGGCCCTATATAATTATAAACAAGCGCGTAGCTAGATTTTTATTTTAGGGGGGGGGGGGGCGAATCACTTACAGAATGCGTGAAGCGCCTCCCGCGCGAAGCGCTGCAGCTTTGAAGTTTCATTAAATTATTAGATAAACTGAAGACGATTCGTTGTACCGATCTCTACTTTAATCCTTTCTGAATGTTCAAAAATAATGTTTGATTCATTGTTATGCAGTGGCGTAATGAGCAAAAACTTTTTTTTTTGGGGGGGGGGCAGAACAAAAATTTGCATCACCATCGGACTCTTACATGTTACATGCCTGCAGGGCCCCGCGGAACGTTTTCAAAGTTGGAGGGGAGGGGCTTAAGTATTTACAACCAGGTAGAGTGGAGCGTACATTGGCGTGGGGTCCAGGGCCCCTAATAGGGTTCAGGGGACAGAGCCCCCGGAAGCTAGGGGATTTAGGCACGTAATAACGGTCATGCTCTTTCCGTCTATGCTCTTTCTTATCTAGCTCTGCATGTTCTTTACATGAAGTTGTTGCAGATATATAATTATGTACAGAGCTGTGGAAGAATTTAATCTATATTGTGTACGGTCAAAAAGAACAGGCGCAATCCTAGTGCAACTGTGTTTTGTGCACCTCAGGCGATTGCACTATATTTCAGTTAGAATTTAGTGTCATAATATGTTGCATACATATTATTATATATTTATTCTATCTCTGGTTTTCCAACAAAAATGGAATTCTTTGATGACATTTCATTCAACAATGTATAGAATTAAAGACTAAATTTATTATTGAGTCATCATTCGTTTACTTTCTAAATGGATGTCAAATTCAGACACTTGACGTAATCAAGGGGTATAATCACTCGGGATGCAAGGGCGTT
>JAVYIG010014044.1:0-43740 GCA_035222895.1 Strongylocentrotus droebachiensis
TTTTCTCTCTGTCGCTTTTTCTCTCCTCATTTCTGGCATGCTAACGCTACTTGATACCTCCTCTCTTTCCATTTCTCTTAGTGGCATAAATACCTTATTTTTGATTTACGAATTTCCAATGTTCTTATTTTATTTTCCCACAAGCAGTATTTACAATCCACCTTTTTGATTTGTCACAGAACGGTGTAGGTTACAGCGGACGTTTCTAAAATCTCTGGCTAATACTTCGCATTTCATCTTCAAACACACAAAATAATTGGAAAATGAAAAAATAAACAATTCGCCTTTTTCCTTTAATAATTGCATATTAAAAGAAAGACATATTATTTAGAGATACGGTATTTAAGATATGCCTATAAACTAAACGTTACAATCATTTGAAGATAATAAAGAAACTAACACAATCATGATGGGGATGAGTAAAAACGTATTTCGAAAAGTTAATGGTAATTCATAACATAAACCCTTAAAGGGAAAGTCCACCCCAGGATTTTTTTTAGCTGACGATATAGACCTAATAATACCATGAAGAATGATACAAGTCTCATTAAAATCCATGATCACATAACGAAGATATATCGACTTTTTTATCGAAAATCAGCCGCCCCCCAAATGCAAATGCGTTACATGGGCATGAAACGATCGCATTGTGACGTATGTTGCGAGCTGCCTTCTTATTTCGCAGACATTCACTTTCGCTCGCGGTACACTGTTATCGCACTGACACGACGAATCATGAATGAAAGCGAAAGTGAATGTCTGCGAAATAAGAAGGCAGCTCGCAACATACGTCACAATTTCGATACTATCGGTTATTTTTTGGCGATCGTTTCATGCCCATGTAACGCATTTGCATTTGGGGGGCGGCTGATTTTCGATAAAAAAGTCGATATATCTTCGTTATGTGATCATGGATTTTAATGAGACTTGTATCATTCTTCATGGTATTATTAGGTCTATATCGTCAGCTAAAGAAAATCCTGGGGTGGACTATCCCTTTAAAGCCCACCACACACTACACGATCGTCCTAAGATCCAATTTTACGAAATAATTGTCAATTATAATAAGATAAAAATTCTAGAAATTCTAGTACATTGAACTCTTCTAGACAAAATAACAGCCTAATCGTAAACAATCGCACCACTGGTCTGAATTCACTACGATTCTGAGCCTATTTAGCTTTTCCTCTTCCAAAGAAGCCTACAATCCCATGTAAATAAGATTTTCTTAATATTATAACTATTTAGATCGTATGTCATTAGGATTTTACATGTTTGAAGGTTCTTATCAAATGCTAATGAAAATCCTTCCGAAATCGGACTTGGTCGAATCGTAGAGTGCGCGGTGACCTTTAGTTTTACATTGTGCTTGGGAATCGAGTACACGTATAATTAAGATTTAGCTGCTGCTTGAAATCACTTGGCTAGCAAAAATGGATAAAATACAAACGTCACGTGATATTTGCTGTTGTCCTTCAACCAAATATTGTATTTAAATAGATTAAGGCTTCATAGAAACAACATCATATTTACTGTCTATACTCTATTCTTACAAATTTCTTCCATTGCTGAATGAGTATGTAAAATTGTCTTATGTAATTTTCGAGCTTGTTAAAATTGATAGAGAGACGGGCAAAGAGAGAGAGAGAAAGCAGAAGCGAAAGAGAGAGAAAGAAAGAGGAGGAGGATGATTGAGTGAAGGAAGAATGCGCGTGGGTATGAATAAGACCTTTAATTTAAGTAGTTTTTGTCATAAAACAATTTTAGAATATTATTTGAATATGGAGTAATATAAGATGATACTTTAACAAACGAATGAATCGAACCAGTCTCTCGTTTCTAAACCCCAGTGCTGTTCTATATATATGTAGTTGATCATGTAAGTAACATTGTCATGGTAACACCACTTGTGAGAGGTTCTTCCAGCCTATCCTCCTGTCTACTTGCACATTACCTCCCTATCAGGGAGCCATTTCCCATTGGCACATTTCTGAACGATTGGTCCAACCAATACCTTCCCACCAAGACACGTATTAGAGATGACGTCATTGAATCGGAAAACTTTCTTGACTGCACCGCTTGTTTCCTGTAGAGGGCGTGATTCGACAAGAGGGTCACGGACTGGGAGCACACAGTTTTCTGAAGTAAAAACACAATATGACAAATATATTACGTTAACTAACATACACAAAGAGGTTTGTATCCTGATTTCTAGGATGAGTGAAATGTGAATGTGCACAGTAATCACTTTTAAATTCAGCCCTTCTACAATAAAATTAACATTATTATAACAAAAAAGACCAGGTAATGAATCCAAACAACATATTAATATCAAATATCTTTAATAATTGATATTTAGCCTGACCATGATCCATTCCCCTTCCCACACTATTGTTTCCTAAGGATGAATATTCTTTGTTTTCCCTTCATCCTCTCATTATTCTTTATCTTCCCCTCTCTCTCTCTCTGTCCCTTCTGAATCTTACCGTGGCATGTCATCTTCGTCGGGTCGGGTATCCACCCTCCATTCTCCTCACAGTAGGTGATATTAGTTCCTCTAGCTGTATACATGGCGTCATCAGGGCATGAAAGCATCACCTCGGCGTAGGCGGCGTAACTCTGTTGATTCGGAGAAAGCTGGACGGTCTTCGGATCCGATACGAGCGGAGCAGAACAATCTGATTTGATGAACAAAAATGAAGACAACAGAGACTAATAAGCCCGGATATTAATAAAATCGGCCAGTAATAATCATACCTAGATCTTTAGCCAGACACGTGAGACTTCAGCGTCTGTGATTTAAAAAAAATCACGGAAAAGGGGACAGAAGAATAACTTTAAATTTGAAAAATAATTGTTGAAATTCATACACTATCATTCACTATCATAACGTAGATGCAATTATGTAACTATGTATTTTAAAAGAACTATAATATACCTTGAGAATATACCTTGGAATATACGGGTAAGATAGAGAACGTAGATAAACAGAATTAAATTCTAATAAAGAGAAGGTAGAAGGGAGCGATTAACAAATTCAACAAAAAAGGGAGAAGCTGAATGAGGGAAAGCTAGAAAGAAAGAAAAAAATCATAATGTACAGAGTAAGAGAGAGGGAGAGAGAGACAAAGACAAAGACATAACAGAGAAAAAGAAAGAGAGAGGGAAATGTACAGAGCGAGACCGAAAAAGAGGGAAGCAAGGAGAGAGAGAGAGAGAGAGAGAGATGATAGATAAATGTATTTTATTCAGATCTTCGTGTCTTGCAGTTAAAAACTGAATGAACATGAATTACAATACAAATTTCCAAAGAACATTCACATAATAATATGAGATACCAATAGGTCACTTCCAAAATGCACTCAAATGCATAGAGATAGAGTAGAATAAAACTCTTACGATTGCATGTAGGCATCTTTGCAGGTTCCCAGAATCCATTTTTGCATGTTGCCTGAGTTGGTCCTACGAGAGTGGCACCCTTTCCCTCTGCGCATGCGTACTGAATCACATCTTCATCATTGTACACAGTTTCAGTAGCTTCCGGGTCACGACCGAACGGGAAATGAACGATGTTTGGTCCTGCTTCGGGTTCTTTACACTGAGCTGCATTTTGAAAAATGAGAAACTATTAGATAATTGATGAACACGCATTACACATATTGAATTGGCATTTCACATGCTAAGACAAATATTGCACACACATCATACTTTAAAAAATGTATGTGATAACGATAATTCTGTGGTTTTTGATAACATTTTAAAGATAAATCACCATTATCTTTGCTCTTAAAGTTTAGTCTAGCTTTTAAATAACCCTAACTTTAATTCACATTGCTTTCCAGCTGTAACAAGAGTATCTTACTTCACCTCTTTTCACCGGTTATCGCAATATCCTATATCCTCCCTCTCGCTCTCTTTATCTCTCTCTCTCTCTCTCTCTCTTTTGTATATATTTATACCTGTACATGTATATCTTTTTTTCTCACTATGTTCAGATGTTAATTCCGCTACATATATGACTTTTCCTACCTAAACACGCGAGTCCATCAGGTCTTGGGTCCCACACACCAGATTCAATACAATACGAGTATTCAGTTCCAGAGTGGGAATACCCCTCCCCACAGGAGAAGGTAACATGTGACCAAAGAGGGTATACCGATTGGCTAGGCGTGGTGATGACGTTTGCAAGCTCGGATGGTGGACCACATTCTGAAGGGAAAAAAAGCGAAAAGTGGCATACCTTTATACATCAGAAAGCAGGAATATATTACAGTGCCTTTCTTGTGGGGCAAACTCTTGACTTATCTCTTGACCGAATCCTTTACTATTCATTATTCAGTGTTACACTGTTATTAGAACGGTGTTTAAAATATCACTGTTTAAAAGAATGAGCGTCCCTGGATGGTGTGTGCGCTCTATAAGTTTACACTATTATTATTATTATTTTTAAACAACGTTGTTCAAAATCGAAAAATCAGTGCTCGATTGACTTAAACAACTATGTATTAAAAGACAAAAATATTTAATTAAACAGAGTTGTTTAAAAAGTCCCGGGGGCGTCGTTGATATTTTCTCGATACGCGATTGCAATTTGCGCACACACATGCGATATGCACAAAGTACGTACATAATACATGCATGCAAGCATAGTGCAGACGAAAATGGCGGAACAAGGGCAAGGCGACGACTTGGTTCTTCTCGGCTTCGCCGATGGGGTTTAGGTGAAGTTATAGAGACAAATAATAATGTTGTCTGTCACTGACATGAATGTGATGAACAAATGTTGAAGTAAATTGGCAACAAGCTCTGCATGTTACAGTGTATAAATCGTTGTGATTATTGCAGGAGTGGTTCCAGTAGGTCATTTCACAAATTCAAATAACCAGATAATAACCATTAAACAGTTCTGTTTAAAATTTAAGCAACTCCTTTTAAACAACCCAGTTGTGCAGTAATATTGAATAAACAACAGTTGCTTAGTAATTTAAACATTATTGTTTAAAATTTAAACAACTTGCGTTAAACAACCGAGTTGTGCAATTTTATTACTAAACAACTGCTGTTTAAAAGGTTTCCTAATTTTTAAACAACTAAGTGTTCAAAATGTAAACAACCTTAATTTGTTTAATTTTTAAACAACAGTTGAGCGATTCACCGGTTAACTCGGGGTTGTTTAAAATTTTAAACAACTTGTTTAATTTTTTTTCTAACAGTGTAAGATTTAGCACTTGAAGCATGTGTGGTGTTGAACGATCAAATTTCGGAAATTTATAGGATAGTATTACAAAGAAATCACCATTGAAAGGTGCGAGATATTTAGGCATTATGCTATTGGTCAGGGTGCAGAGAAAATAACATCAATTTGTATGAAGCAAATTATGAATTGTACATCAATCAACCAAGGCTTATAATATACCACTAGAAGTAAAAAATAAATGTCTGTTTCATTGAACCTTTAAATTCAATTCATAGGTATTATTCTATGCTAATGTGTACCCATGAAATACGAAATAATTCTTTATCCACGGTACGCAACAAATGTATGTTAGGCTCCTGTGTAAATGCCTTAATACACCCTATAAGCCGACGAACAGTTTGAACAAGATAACAACTCTAAAACATTACGCAGCGTACATCGTTGATTCAAATCATTGCACATAATTATCATTTTAAATCGGGTGATGCAACATAAAATCATAGTTTAGAAATGTATTTATTTAAAGGAAACACTATGGCTCTTACCTGGTACCGGCGATCCAATTGCAACCGATATCAGGATGAAGAAGTAAAATATTTCCCGCTCCATCTTAAGTAATGCTTCCACAATAGTGTTACACTGCTCTTCGCAAAATACAATTTATTGTCTGATTAATGTATTTCCTAGAGATGCAAACAAAGGTTTAAAGGTCGAATAGCCGGATGTATCCTTTAGTTTGTATTACTGGGTGTATAAACATATCGAACAAGAACAGCACGCTGTAAGAGTTAAACTCGTTGATTAATGGTTAACACTGCTACAAACAAAATTAAGATCGAAGTCAGAGCGAAGATCAACCTGTCTCACCTAAGTGTTGATTTTCCTGATGCTTATCTTTGTAGGATCGTTGTTTGCTCTGTCGAGTGACGTGGATCGTTTGCATTCTTTGTTACAAGTTATCTATTATTACAGACTCTAAATAATATTAAGACTTTGACTTATTGGTTGAAGTTGAAGTTGAATTTTATCTGTTCCTCATTTGCATAAAAAACAATTCAATTGTGTTTCATTTTTTTTTTTTACAATCGTATAAGCGTAGATAATTTAAAGATTTCAAATCAACTAAAGTTTACGAAAATAGGTACACAGTTTCGAAACATATAGATATGACAGGCAAGGTAATACAATGTAAAATGTGGGGAACCTAAATAAAAAGCAAACCTTGTACGCGAATTGGCTCCGTTACTGAGTAACATAATATAGTAGGTCTGAATTAAAAAGGAATTGTAGGAGGCTAAAAAAGAGTAGTATACCTGTAGTATGAAATTCTAAAGACAAACAGGTAAAATTAACTTGAGATAAATATAATAAAGAGTATAGAAAATAATATAATAATGATAAGTAGGAGAAGGTGAAGAAGGGAAGAAAGAAGAAGAAGAAGAAGAAGAAGAAGAAGAAGAAGAAGAAGAAGAAGAAGAAGAAGAAGAAGAAAAAGAAGAATAACAAACTTAGAAGAGGAAGCAAGTTGACGAAATCAAAGTCATTGCAAAGTAACAAAAACAAAATCTGTATAACCACCTGTACGATCCAGCGTGACATCAATATTTGTACATACTTACTGAAAAAGTGACACCTGAGCTTAACCATAAAGTAAATGATTGAACGCAATTATACAGTGAAGTATCATAAATAGAAATTCTTTCTCTATTTGCTTTCTTTCTCTATTTGCTTTCTTTCTTTCTTTCTTTCTTTCTTTCTCTATTTGCTTTCTTTCTTTCTTTCTTTCTCTATTTGCTTTCTTTCTTTCTTTCTTTCTTTCTTTCTTTCTCTATTTGCTTTCTTTCTCTATTTGCTTTCTTTCTCTATTTGCTTTCTTTCTTTCTTTCTTTCTTTCTTTCTCTATTTGCTTTCTTTCTTTCTTTCTTTCTTTCTTTCTCTATTTGCTTTCTTTCTTTCTTTCTTTCTTTCTTTCTCTATTTGCTTTCTTTCTCTATTTGCTTTCTTTCTCTATTTGCTTTCTTTCTTTCTTTCTTTCTTTCTTTCTCTATTTGCTTTCTTTCTTTCTTTCTTTCTTTCTCTATTTGCTTTCTTTCTCTATTTGCTTTCTTTCTCTATTTGCTTTCTTTCTTTCTTTCTTTCTTTCTTTCTTTCTCTATTTGCTTTCTTTCTTTCTTTCTTTCTTTCTTTCTCTATTTGCTTTCTTTCTTTCTTTCTTTCTTTCTTTCTCTATTTGCTTTCTTTCTTTCTTTCTTTCTTTCTTTCTTTCTCTATTTGCTTTCTTTCTCTATTTGCTTTCTTTCTCTATTTGCTTTCTTTCTTTCTTTCTTTCTTTCTTTCTCTATTTGCTTTCTTTCTTTCTTTCTTTCTTTCTTTCTCTATTTGCTTTCTTTCTTTCTTTCTTTCTTTCTTTCTTTCTCTATTTGCTTTCTTTCTCTATTTGCTTTCTTTCTCTATTTGCTTTCTTTCTTTCTTTCTTTCTTTCTTTCTCTATTTGCTTTCTTTCTTTCTTTCTTTCTTTCTTTCTCTATTTGCTTTCTTTCTTTCTTTCTTTCTTTCTTTCTCTATTTGCTTTCTTTCTCTATTTGCTTTCTTTCTCTATTTGCTTTCTTTCTTTCTTTCTTTCTTTCTTTCTCTATTTGCTTTCTTTCTTTCTTTCTTTCTTTCTTTCTCTATTTGCTTTCTTTCTTTCTTTCTTTCTTTCTTTCTCTATTTGCTTTCTTTCTCTATTTGCTTTCTTTCTCTATTTGCTTTCTTTCTTTCTTTCTTTCTTTCTTTCTCTATTTGCTTTCTTTCTTTCTTTCTTTCTTTCTTTCTCTATTTGCTTTCTTTCTTTCTTTCTTTCTTTCTTTCTCTATTTGCTTTCTTTCTCTATTTGCTTTCTTTCTCTATTTGCTTTCTTTCTTTCTTTCTTTCTTTCTTTCTCTATTTGCTTTCTTTCTTTCTTTCTTTCTTTCTTTCTTTCTCTATTTGCTTTCTTTCTCTATTTGCTTTCTTTCTCTATTTGCTTTCTTTCTTTCTTTCTTTCTTTCTCTATTTGCTTTCTTTCTTTCTTTCTCTATTTGCTTTCTTTCTTTCTTTCTTTCTTTCTCTATTTGCTTTCTTTCTTTCTTTCTCTATTTGCTTTCTTTCTTTCTTTCTTTCTTTCTCTATTTGCTTTCTTTCTTTCTTTCTCTATTTGCTTTCTTTCTTTCTTTCTTTCTTTCTCTATTTGCTTTCTTTCTTTCTTTCTTTCTTTCTTTCTCTATTTGCTTTCTTTCTTTCTTTCTCTATTTGCTTTCTTTCTTTCTTTCTCTATTTGCTTTCTTTCTTTCTTTCTTTCTTTCTTTCTCTCTTTGCTTTCTTTCTTTCTTTCTCTATTTGCTTTCTTTCTTTCTTTCTTTCTTTCTTTCTTTCTTTCTCTATTTGCTTTCTTTCTTTCTTTCTCTATTTGCTTTCTTTCTTTCTTTCTCTATTTGCTTTCTTTCTTTCTTTCTTTCTTTCTTTCTCTATTTGCTTTCTTTCTTTCTTTCTCTATTTGCTTTCTTTCTTTCTTTCTTTCTTTCTTTCTTTCTTTGCTTTCTTTCTTTCTTTCTCTATTTGCTTTCTTTCTTTCTTTCTTTCTTTCTTTCTTTCTTTCTCTATTTGCTTTCTTTCTTTCTTTCTTTCTTTCTTTCTCTATTTGCTTTCTTTCTTTCTTTCTTTCTTTCTTTCTCTATTTGCTTTCTTTCTTTCTTTCTTTCTTTCTTTCTCTATTTGCTTTCTTTCTCTATTTGCTTTCTTTCTTTCTTTCTTTCTTTCTTTCTCTATTTGCTTTCTTTCTTTCTTTCTTTCTTTCTTTCTTTCTCTATTTGCTTTCTTTCTCTATTTGCTTTCTTTCTCTATTTGCTTTCTTTCTTTCTTTCTTTCTTTCTTTCTCTATTTGCTTTCTTTCTTTCTTTCTTTCTTTCTTTCTTTCTCTATTTGCTTTCTTTCTCTCTTTCTTTCTTTCTTTCTCTATTTGCTTTCTTTCTTTCTTTCTTTCTTTCTTTCTCTATTTGCTTTCTTTCTTTCTTTCTCTATTTGCTTTCTTTCTTTCTTTCTTTCTTTCTTTCTTTCTTTCTCTATTTGCTTTCTTTCTTTCTTTCTCTATTTGCTTTCTTTCTTTCTTTCTTTCTTTCTCTATTTGCTTTCTTTCTTTCTTTCTTTCTTTCTTTCTCTATTTGCTTTCTTTCTTTCTTTCTCTATTTGCTTTCTTTCTTTCTTTCTTTCTTTCTTTCTTTCTTTCTCTATTTGCTTTCTTTCTTTCTTTCTTTCTTTCTTTCTCTATTTGCTTTCTTTCTTTCTTTCTTTCTTTCTTTCTCTATTTGCTTTCTTTCTTTCTTTCTTTCTTTCTTTCTCTATTTGCTTTCTTTCTCTATTTGCTTTCTTTCTTTCTTTCTTTCTTTCTTTCTCTATTTGCTTTCTTTCTTTCTTTCTTTCTTTCTTTCTTTCTCTATTTGCTTTCTTTCTTTCTTTCTTTCTCTATTTGCTTTCTTTCTCTCTTTCTTTCTTTCTTTCTCTATTTGCTTTCTTTCTCTCTTTCTTTCTTTCTTTCTCTATTTGCTTTCTTTCTCTATTTGCTTTCTTTCTCTATTTGCTTTCTTTCTTTCTTTCTTTCTTTCTTTCTCTATTTGCTTTCTTTCTTTCTTTCTTTCTTTCTTTCTCTATTTGCTTTCTTTCTTTCTTTCTTTCTTTCTTTCTCTATTTGCTTTCTTTCTCTATTTGCTTTCTTTCTCTATTTGCTTTCTTTCTTTCTTTCTTTCTTTCTTTCTCTATTTGCTTTCTTTCTTTCTTTCTTTCTTTCTTTCTTTCTCTATTTGCTTTCTTTCTCTCTTTCTTTCTTTCTTTCTCTATTTGCTTTCTTTCTCTCTTTCTTTCTTTCTTTCTCTATTTGCTTTCTTTCTCTATTTGCTTTCTTTCTCTATTTGCTTTCTTTCTTTCTTTCTTTCTTTCTCTATTTGCTTTCTTTCTTTCTTTCTTTCTTTCTTTCTTTCTCTATTTGCTTTCTTTCTTTCTTTCTTTCTTTCTTTCTCTATTTGCTTTCTTTCTTTCTTTCTTTCTTTCTCTATTTGCTTTCTTTTTCTATTTGCTTTCTTTCTTTCTTTCTTTCTTTCTTTCTCTATTTGCTTTCTTTCTTTCTTTCTCTATTTGCTTTCTTTCTTTCTTTCTTTCTTTCTCTATTTGCTTTCTTTCTTTCTTTCTTTCTTTCTTTCTCTATTTGCTTTCTTTCTCTATTTGCTTTCTTTCTTTCTTTCTTTCTTTCTTTCTCTATTTGCTTTCTTTCTTTCTTTCTTTCTTTCTTTCTTTCTCTATTTGCTTTCTTTCTCTATTTGCTTTCTTTCTTTCTTTCTTTCTTTCTTTCTCTATTTGCTTTCTTTCTTTCTTTCTTTCTTTCTTTCTCTATTTGCTTTCTTTCTTTCTTTCTTTCTTTCTCTATTTGCTTTCTTTCTTTTTCGACTTTCGTTAGGGAGGGAGAATGTGCTCTGTTCCACCACTGGTTCCTCTACGAAGACCACGCTTTCTCTCTTTCTCTCTCTCTCTCTCTCTCCCTCCATCTCCCCTTCTCTCTCTCTCTTTCTCTCTCGATCTTTCCCCTTCTTTCTCTTTCTCTCTCTCTCTCTCTCTCTCTCCCTTTTCTCTTTCTCAAATGTTTGTTCTTATACTAAGATCTTACCATTTATTTATTTATTATTCATTTATTGGAAATTCGATTTTAATGTTAACTATGAAAACAAGTTTGGAATGTATCTCAGGTGTTAAAACTATCATTACTTGAGGTTAAGTTGACGAAATAAATGTCTTTACTTGTAATCTTCATTCGTTTGTTTGCTTCATGTATTCTGTTCAAATATTAACAATGCATACATTTCTAGACCTTTCAAAGAATGTGTGATATATTATATAGCCATGGCGCTATATAAATGATGTGACTCATAACCATAACCATTAAACCAACATCGCTCTTCAGCGACCACGCCCACTTAAGACCACAAATTTGTAATCTTCCTATATTTGAGGGTGGTCTAGGAATTAAGTCACTTTGACTTTACCGGATTTCGAAACCGTTATATGCTTTTCACATCTACCAAATATTGCTTAACCCCGGGAAATAGGTGGGGCTAAGGGGGGGGGTCTTAGCCCCACCAATTCCTTCCTTAGCCCCACCAATTACCCGGGGTAATTTTAGCCGGCTTTCTGTTCACATTACGTTTTGCCAAAGTGGGCTAACCCCACAAATAGTACGGGACTATCTGGCCCTGCAAAATAGCAGGGTTAGCCGGGCAATTGCGGGGTTAGCCGGGCAATTGTGGTGCTAAGCTGCGTAGTGTGAATCCGAAATGTAATACCGGGCTAAGGAGAAGCGGGGCTAAGCAACAGCCAATCACAGACAGCGTGGTCGCGTGGTCGTGAATTCCCCCCCGATCGCGCTATGTAGCAAAAGCATTAATATTCATGAGCTATCGAATAGTCCGGGACTAAGGCGAACGTAGTGTGAATCGCGTGAAATTTCTTAACCCCGGCTAAGCACATAGTCCGGGGTTAAGAAAATAGATGTGAACAGCAAAAAAAATAGTATGGGGTTAAGGATAGTATGGGGTTAAGGATAGTCCGGGGTTAAGAAAAATAGATGTGAAAAGCATATTAGTTGATAGTAATACAAAACCTTGACAACATTTAGACCTTTCTGAATGAGTAGGGTAGGTAGACTATCATTGTGTTTATAGTTTAATTATTGTTCATTAAGGGACGTACGCTATAGTGTAATTTTTTCTTTCATTTGGGCCGAATTACGCTTTGTTGATTTGTTAACATTCGTATGACACCCAAAATTAAATTATATGGCATAACACCAGTATTAAGTTCAATGGTAAACTGTTGTAATTTGATAAGTGACATGAAAAACGTATAGATATAGCAAAATACACGATTAATAATTGAATATGGAACATTATTTATAAATTGATCTAAAACTAGTGACAAATACTTTTTCCGCCTAATTCTAATATTCCAGGAAAAAAAAACTTTCCCGCAGTTTTGGTTTAAATATATCTGAAGTCAACATTAACCATAGTCCACAAATATTTACAAATACAAACAGATGATCAATGTTCCAAATACTCAAACATAACAATTTTATTATTTGCTGGCTGAATTGAAATATTTTTAACCAAATGTATGGTACTTTTTGCAGCATAGCCTTCCATTTATAGCAGCGAAATTCATTTGGACCTCTATACTGTTAAAGTTTAGTAAATTGACATTATAAAATCAAACAATAAAACAATACAATTTGAAGTTGTTTTACAAGATGTTATCGTTTAAACACAGTCTGTATATTTCGTTAATTGCATCAGAAATTAAGTGCAAATACTGCAAAAGAGATGTTAACACTTTATGTTCTATTATATTGTTCTGAAGTAATTGTATACTGGCGCAAAGTAAACAATTGAATCTATGCTGTTTCTGATTTGTACATCTAAATTTAATGACAAAGTATTGGTTACTAATATGACATTACAAACGAAAATATGATTCGTCTTGAAATGTTTTTATTGTTTGCTCAATATACAAGTATTAAGGAGAATTTTTAAAGTAATCTAAATCCAAAGAATTTAATTCATTTGATACGTTCCTGGAATTAAAAAGAGAAATCATATAATTTGAAATACATCGTAAAGAGAAACCAACGTGAACTCTCTGAGGAAGAGTTTGCTAAATCTATTTAAACAAATGTGAATAGCATTTTCTTCACAGATTAGGTACAGATTTGCAAATATGTTTTATCGTAGTATTTTGTTAATTTGTTCAATCTTGTAATTTGTATATTGTATTATTTTAAAGCGATACATTCCTCGTATGGGGATTAAAAACAAATCAATCATCACCATAACTTTCCCACAAAGTACAACATTTTATTCGAAGTTCAACAGTAAGCGTATCATAAGATGATTATCCGAGCTAAAACATAATACAGATTATACTCTTGATAACGGGGGGGGGGGGGGGGAGCAGAAACAAAATTCAACAGCTACATGAATTCACATGCGTTTCGTTTCGCATAATATTGCTCAAATGTTTTACAGATACGTATTTACTTAAATTCATTTAGAGCCCTTGTAACTACGAAGTTTTCCGACGCTATTATGGTGATTAGTTTTTGCTGCTACGCTAATTAATATAAGCATTAACTGATGATTTGCCTTGAACTAAATGGCAATTTATCGATTTCACATAACAATATTAAAAAAAAACTTCCGCGAGAAGATGCCGGGCAAGCAACTATGCTCAAGCACTAATCGAGACGGAGTCCTGAAATGAAAGAAATCAAACAAGAAAAACAATTAAATTGCACGAAACAGACACAAAACAGCGGGATAGTGTTTTGATTGTTGGTAGAGTCTACATAATGGCTTTTGTTGCCCCAAGTAACAATAATATAATGGATTAATGAGTAGAATTTGTAAAATTTTGCTGCGATGACGCCAAAAGTAACCTAGTAATACTGTTGCACTATATTTGACATTGACGTACAAACAATATTCTACTTTGTATTGTATTTTCCTACTCTCTTTCTCTCATTTCCACCCCTCTCTCTCTCTCTCTCTCTCTATTTATTTACATATATGAGGTTGCTTATGGATAATTACATTATTACAATAATATAAAACATGTTAGCTAACCTGTTCGAGACCTGGATCGTTACGCACATCCGGTCCTTTAACATACTCCAATAGATCATCTAACAGCACGTGTATTCTAGCTGCCGAACTGCTTCGGGATCTAGTCGTGTTAGCCTCGGACTCTTCTTCGGGAGTTTTCGGATTCGACTCGTAATCAATGGCCTGATTGATAGTCATGATTTCCGATTCGGTCATTTCGTTCAGAATAGCAGACTGGTAAACATACAAACTCGGAGGAGTTTCGTGCCAGGGAAGGTGCTGCGGAAAGATTGAGATTAGGTAACATTATTTCACTGCCTTTTAAATTTTAGCTCTGTTTCTGAAGAGGAGGAGGAAAAAGAAGGTGAAGAAGAAGAAGAAGAAGAAGAAGAAGAAGAAGAAGAAGAGATAAACAAACAATCACAGAAAAACGAAAAAGAAACGCGATTATAATTTGATACAATTACAGGTCGATACGACCCACATACTTTAAGGGGTAAAAATGGGTTTGTGGAGGAGAAGTCAAAACAGAAGTAAATTAGTGATAGGTAAATAGATCATCATATTATCTTTGGCACATTTGCTTTATGTACAAAAACTGCACGTCCTGGACAGGACTCCCATAACGTTTTTTTATCGTATCGTTTTAATTGTGGTGATGGTGAGTATATTTGACGGATTTCTGCTTAATGATTCTTTAAATGGTTTACAATAAATCGTAGTGAATTTAACCCATATAACAATGATTAACAAAAATAATGATATCATAGCACATACCACATCGTGTAGAATTCTTTCATCTGAATTATTGCCTGATGAGTTTCTCAGACGATGATCGATATTTCGAAACGACACAAATCGTTTTCGTGATGGCTTAGTGTAACGCCGTACTATCATCATAATGACGATTGCTGAGAGAAGAATCAACAACAAACACACACTGATACTGATGACGATTACTTCCCAGTGAACTAAAATATGGAGAGAGAGAGAGAGAGAGAGAGACGAACAGACAGAGAAAGAGAAAGAGAGAGAGAGAGAGAGAGAGAGAGAGAAGGAGAGAGAGAGAGGGGGGGGGGGTATAAAGTTTAATTTTGAACATGTGACAAATATTTAATACTAGTTAGGGTGCTAGTATAGGGAATTTTTTGCCGCAAACGAACAAATCAGGACGTCGAATGTTACACCAAATGATCAGAAGTACGTAATATAATCAACAACAGTTATATCTTATATACTGTAGAAAAAAAACGTATTTCAATTTCTTTCAATTATAACAAAGTAAAATGCAATTTCCAAAATGAAGAGACTCCAATTCCAAATGTCCGTTTCATATAATTACACACACTACACATCAGGCGCGTACGCATAGGGGGAGGGGGGGGGGGGGGGGTGTTTCGGGGGTTCCCCCTCAAAGCTTCTGTCAGTGGCGGATCCAGGGGAGAGGAGGGGGGGGGGGCGGACCCTCCCCCGATTTTTTTTTAAACTAAATGATGGGGGGGGGGGGTGAACATTTTCACTAATTGGTCAAAAACAAAAATAGTGGTCATTTCATATGCACGCACAATTATACTGACAGAACAGACCCAAGGGTTATGATGATTGAGTTTCCTTTTCTTCGTCAAGGCACATGAAAATGATGATATTAATAATAATCGACATACATGTAATACGTGCGATGCGAATAAAGCACTTACTAGTATTGTCTACTGGTTGACCCAATGTACTTTGGGTAATCGTTGTCCCGATGGTCGTTGTTTTCATGGATGTCGTGGATGGAGCATCTGAAAATGAATGAATATAATTCAGTTAACTAAATGCTTACTAATAGCTAAAGTAATGGTATATACAGTGCACATAAAACAACACTTTTATTTGGGATCATTCCTTGGAAGTTGAATCCACTCAAAATGTAATATATGCATTCCTAAATACTCTGTTTTGAGTGGATTCCACTCCTTATAATAGTGAGATGCGTTCATGAGTACTTTGTTGAGAATGAAATCCAACTCCAAACAAAGTGATCCTTTTACTGTCTTCTCTTCCCCCTCCCCAACCATCAGAAAATTTCAACTGCAATATATTTTAGGAGTAGAGACGATTTATTCAGGAAAACTGGTACTTCTTTTGTCGAAGAAGTAAACCATGTAAAGTCGATTTATTTGGGTCAGTGAGGGTCTACAATCCGTGGTGTTATCCTCCTCTTCTATTTATGATACTAAATCCACCTTCACTAGGCGATACACAAACGCTAATTAGAAAAAAATAATAACCTGAGGGGTATGTTATATTTAGAACCAGATGCTCCGTAGTCCATGCCGAGAAGTATGTAAGATGTGACAAGTTTCTCAATCTTGGTCGCTTTGCTCCCTTGCATATGTTTCTTCATGATTCCCAATTTTTTTAACGTAATCGTCAAAATTTGAAAGCCATGATAGCATACATTTAAGTTGAATGAAAAGAAACATCAGGAATAATATCAAGACGGAAAATCTCAAATCACTGGGTACATGACGAATAGTGTGAGCACTAGGAGAATAATCACAAGTCTTACCGGTTTTAACAGCTAGTTGACATTGCGTTCCCACTGCGGAGTTTTCAACGTCAGTGTAGCCATCATTACACGAACACTCATAGCCATTTGATCCAAGATCCGTACAAGTTGCAAATGATGAGCAGTCGTCAATATCCATTTCACACTCGTTGGTAGCTGAATAGGACACATAGTAAAATTGATAAGACATCATTATTAAAGAGAGAGAAATTAGTGGAACCAAACAAAAAGGTTAAGTAGTGACATATGTCCTCCCAACATTTAAGCAGTCCTTTCAATGCCTGACTAGGAAATAGGTTTTCCCAACATAAGGACTCTCAAATAAACAATTATTGACTGCTTTGAGGGGCACAGCTAACACTACTACCCGAATTGATCTTGAAACTGTACCGTGCTCCGAGACGAGGCCAAGAGCCACAGTACAGGCTTGAGATGACCGAGGGGCTATACAGTGCGTCCCAGAAAAAAGCGAAACCGAGAATTATCGATGTTTTATCATAACTCAATTATAATCATGGTCTTTGTGAAACGCTCCCCAGGTATTCATTTTAAATCTGGACGGAGAGTGTCTAACGTGGGTTAAATTCTTGCCAATGGACGCTAGTGCCAGACTGTGATTCGAACCCTCAAATTTGGATTGAGAGTCAGTTGAATATACAATGACACCTCCATGTTACCTTATGCTGTTCTTGTATAAGTCTTTGCGATCAAGCTGATAATATTTAAGACAAAATCAATGTAAAACTTACGTTTTACTTGATAGTTAGACACGGTGAAGACTGATGACCCGTCAGACAGGTTACCACCAGTTCTTTCTATCTCTTTCTCAAGTTCCTCTTGTAGTGTTTGTTCTGTTACATTGGTCTCGGGATCGAATAGGAGATTGATGTCTGCGATGATACTACCAGAACTGAACGTGATGACGGTGCATCCATAGTAGTCAGGCACGGTATCAGCATATATGCCGTCAACCTATGAGATTTAAATTGTAGTTTAAGCTTCTACCTGACCTTAGCAACTAGTATAGGCAAGCTTTTATTCATCACGTGGACTTTCTTGCTGTATGCTGCCTCTGGATTATAATAATAATAATACTCAGTTTTTATATAGCGCTTATTAGAATCACTAACCGCTTCCAAACTTGAAAATCGCAAATATAAAGACGTTTGTTGTCCAGTATTATAGTAATGAAGGTCATCCCATAACGTGCTTACCATGTCACATATCTCTGATTCCAACATGATAAACCTCTCACTCTCTCTGTTCGTAAGGTCCTCAGAGAATTCTGCTGACGTGCCGTTGACTGTTTCTATCTCCATGGTCGCAAGAAATGTTGAAGATTCTGAAGAGATAAACAAAACAGAGGATCATATCGTGACAACTATGTGAAGTACTAGTGGTTTTATATGAATAAACACACTTTGTAGATGGAGTAGTAACTTCTTGGTCTTTCCAAGAGGGTAGTTGTTATATACGAGTGAATGCAATATTTCCATCGTTTGATGGAGTGCTGAGGAAGCAGTCGCAACAAATATACAAATGCCCAATTTCTGGCACCTCCCCAATTTTTTCCAAACTAATAAATTGTCCCTTTAGAACTGGAAAAAACGCCCCTCTTACATTTCAAAAGGGTGCCCATCCTAAAAGAAAAAAATATTAAAATATTCTGATGTTTCTGTCCTGCCTTTTGTTATAATTAGACAACATATTTCCTCTGTGTTACAATATAAGGTGCTCTTTACTTTGATTCTTGTTGAAATATCATCCGATTGTCCGCTTTCTTCTTATCAAAGTCTCAGTTCTGTAAAATGCCCAAATCACTGTTACAATTATAGACCCATTTAAATACAATATATGCCCTTGTATCTGTTCCCTCACCATAGACAATATCTCACCTATCCTTTATGTGATGCTTATGGAATTTATTCTACCCTAAACATTAATTTTATGCCACAAACATAATCTCCCTGTCCCACATTGTATTAATCATGGGATACTAAAAGCTTCAAGATCATTAACTGTTTTAGTGCAATATTAATATACAGTGCGTCCCAGAAAAAACGAAACCGAGAAGTATCGATGTTCTATCATAACTTAATCACAACTATAATTAATGAATGATACATATTTGGAAAGCTTAGAGTCTCCTCTTTCATGTGATGCTACTCAGATGATGCATATTTCACGCATGAGTGATTCAAAGCAATTTGAAGGAAGGAAACCAAAAAGACATTTGGCGGGCGGTATCTGAATTTCGAAGAAAAATTCACATTTCCAAAAAGTTGAGTTTCTGCACTTTCATATGACACCTCAATCAGGAAAAATGAGCGAGGAATGACAAAATTCTGTTTGTTTAAAGTAGTGCTTGCATTTCCATAATTTTATTAAACGAATTCGTTTTCACTGGAGGCCTGCCGTATCAATAAACGAAATTAACAAAAGAATTAACTCCGTTTCGTTGACAATCAGCCGTAGACGAGAGTCTTCATGCATGGCTGATTGTCAACGAAACGGTGTTAAAGGGAAAGTCCACCCCAGGATTTTTTTTAGCTGACGATATAGACCTAATAATACCATGAAGAATGATACAAGTCTCATTAAAATCCATGATCACATAACGAAGATATATCGACTTTTTTATCGAAAATCAGCCGCCCCCCAAATGCAAATGCGTTACATGGGCATGAAACGATCGCATTGTGACGTATGTTGCGAGCTGCCTTCTTATTTCGCAGACATTCACTTTCGCTCGCGGTACACTGTTATCGCACTGACACGACGAATCATGAATGAAAGCGAAAGTGAATGTCTGCGAAATAAGAAGGCAGCTCGCAACATACGTCACAATTTCGATACTATCGGTTATTTTTTGGCGATCGTTTCATGCCCATGTAACGCATTTGCATTTGGGGGGCGGCTGATTTTCGATAAAAAAGTCGATATATCTTCGTTATGTGATCATGGATTTTAATGAGACTTGTATCATTCTTCATGGTATTATTAGGTCTATATCGTCAGCTAAAGAAAATCCTGGGGTGGACTATCCCTTTAAGTCTTTTGTCATATCTGCTTTTTGCTACGGCAGGCAACCAGTGAAAACGAATTCGTTTGTTAAAATTGTGAAAATATAAGGGCTACTTTAAACAAACAGAACTTTGTTATTCCTCGCTCATTTTTCCTGATTGAGGTGCCATATGAAAGGGCAGAAACTCAACTTTCTGGAAATGTGAAATTTTCTTCGAAATTCAGATACCGCCCGCCAAATGTCTTTTTGGTTTCCTTCCTTCAAATTGCTTTGAATCACTCATGCGTGAAATATGCATCATTTGAGTAGCATCAACTAAACGAGGAGACTCTAAGCTTTCCAAATATATATCATTCATTAATTATGGTTGTGATTAAGTTATAATAAAACATCGATACTTCTCGGTTTCGTTTTTTTCTGGGACGCACTGTATAAACGTGTTGTAAAGGTTACAATGGACCTAATCAAGACAAGAAATTGGTAATCTTTAAAAAGCCATTGTTGCACCAAGCAATCTTTTCGCCAATTGGTGCCTATTGTTTTGCACGTATGGCAAAAGAGGGACTATACAGAGAAAGCGACGCAAGCAAGGTAAGATTAAATGTCGGCTTTTGTTTGTACTTACCCACGCAAGTGTCACCTGAAAGATAATACCCAGGACGGCATTGGCATTGGAATCCTCCACTAGTCTCCTCGCAAGTCTGGGTGTCACGATCACACCAACCGAAACACGGATCTAGATAGTAAAATAATATTGGTCCACCATCATAATGTAATGCTATACCTGTCAATAACTTAGAACCCATATTCAGTATCATGCAAGATGGCTTAAAGCAGGACTGCACTACTTGTATTTAATTGCAATAAGAAATACAATGAAAATGCTGTTATTGCCTTTTTCTCAACTTTTAATTCTTCCGTTTGAGTTGGCTTATTTCCAACTTGACATATTATCAACATAGATAAGAAATCATATAGAAACATTTCTATAATTCCGTTCGAGTTTTAGCGGTAGCATATTTCCAACTTGACATACTATTAACATAGATATAAAATCATACAAAAACCATTTACATATTTCCGTTCGAGTTTTTGCGGTAGCATATTTCCAACTTGACATATTATTACATAACATAGATATGAAATCATATAAAACAATTTCCATAATTATTTGTTTGCAATGGCGGAAGGCGACAGGCTGCGATTCCACAAATATGGGAACCCGAGGGTCACGGGTCACGTGACCAGCTGGGAAGACGGTGCTCTACCCAGCAGGCCCAGTTTCCTGGGCCATTGGTTCCCTACACAAGATCTGGTAATCGCAGCCTGTCCCCACCGTCGGTTCATGGCGCTCTTGGCCATTCCTCTCCTTGAGGCATACTGGAAATGATTATAGTTCAGGAACGGAACAAAAGAACAAAACCCTCTCATTTCGGAATACTAAGACTTCCGGAACAGAAGCTCTAGCCAATAAGCCAAAACCGGCCGACCGGCCATCACAATAATCAAGCCCAACAAACCATCCATGTCAATAAACGAGCCCAACCAACCATGTCAATAAGCAAGCCCAACCAACCATCCATGTCAATAAGCAAGCCCAACCAACCATCCATGTCAATAACAAGCCCAACCAACCAACCATGTCAATAAGCAAGCCCAACCAACCATCCATGTCAATAAGCAAGCCCAACCAACCATCCATGTCAATAAGCAAGCCCAACCAACCATCCATGTCAATAAGCAAGCCCAACCAACCATCCATGTCAATAACAAGCCCAACCAACCATCCATGTCAATAATCAAGCCCAACCAACCAACCATGTCAATACAACAAGCCCAATTTCTTTCTTTCTTTCTTTTTTTTTTTTTTTTTTTTTCTTTCCACAATCTGCATTGATTTCCATGGATGTTGTAGCCTTAAAAGAACAAAATCACACAGTGATTAACAGATTGTGTACCATTAAAAGAACAATAATGAAACATAAATCAATTTGACAATCCCCCCCAAAAAAAGAAAAACAAAACAACAAAAAGCAACCTAGCAAATCTGATGTAGAAACCGAAGGAAAAAAAACCCCCAAAAAAACCAAAAAAAAACAACAAACAAACGTGATGTCAATATCATAAAACAAGCCCAATTAACCATCAACCTTGTCCACTACTACAGCCCCATCGTGTCACTTAATCAAGCCCAAACTCTAAGGCAATGACATACGCAGAACTACCAGTCCGGGCAAGTACCACTCCGGTCTCCCTATATACATTTTCTCAATAAAGGACCGCCCCCTCCCCCTGACGACCTCCTACCCAATAATCATGAGCCTAATCCTGCCCGTCCACAAGTCAGCAAGGAATTGAGGGGAGGGAGGGAGGGAAAAACACGACCAACTCAAACGGAGTATTAGCTGAGAATGACCCATTGATTAGTAAAAATACACGTCGTGGGAAACACTTGCCTTGCGACCCCGATATGTATTACAAAAGCGCGCCTATCATTGATATTTACAAAACACGCGTGGTAAAGATTCGGCTTTGTGACCTCAATGTAGGTTACAAAGAGATGCGCCTATGTTTGATATTTGCCGACCTGCTGGGAAACATTCGGTTATTGACCTCAATATCATTTTACAAAAGAGGCGCGCTATCGTGTGTAGTCACCGGCTTGCCGCATATTTCCGGCCTACACTATTGCATTCTATTACAATTGGGTTTATTTTGATAACATCAAAATAAACGTATTCTGCCTCTATATAACCAACAATGCATAAGCGGTACCCGTTTGTCCCCCATGATCCCCTTTTTCTTATGTTAATTGAGAGATGATTTGATGAGATAACCACATGCCAATGAACGTGCAAGGTGGTCAAATTCCTCCTGTCCAAACTATTGCAGAGGGGCATTAAGGGATGACGACTGTTTAAGTCTTCTTAATATTGAACGACTATATCCCATATTGATGGAATATATTCGTTTGTGAATTACTAAATATACATATGCTCGTCGACCTACCACATGCTATGGAATCAGATTTCAATACGTGATCTTGCTTTTATGGATCGCTTTTCAAGATTAATTGAGAAATAGTTATAACAGTATCTGCCATGCTTAGGCACGAATCCTTGACCTTCGGAATTTCAATTCTAGTTTTCAAACCATTTGACTTTGGATAATCTACCATTAGCTTTGATATTTATCTCTGTCAAGTTGGTTCTGTTTGTATCGTATCTGATATCAAACCACACAGTGTGGTTGAGAGTGAACGAACAGGCTTATATCCAAGTATACGATTATTATAGTAAATATTGATGGACCTCTTTGTGTTACTTTATCGCATATGACAGAGCAAGAGTCCAAAGAAATATGACAGTACGAATTTCAACATTAACATACTGTAATTTAATTGAGATCAAAAGTTGAACTCTCAAACATCACCATTACATATGACCTAAACCGATAACATCATAGACATAATGGCCCGAATTCACAAAGCAAGGTTTGAGCTCAGACCAAGGTTTGAGCTCAAACCTCCTTTTGTTTCGCCAAACCAGGTTTGTAAAAAAACGCGTAAAACGCATCATAATTATGACGTACGAAAACCAAGGTTTGTCGACAAACCTCCTTTGTGAATTCGGGCCAATATGAATTTAATCAGGATTTTAAAAGGCACGCATTTGTCATATAAATATACACTGTTGGTCATAAGGTGGAATAATTAATTTTACCCCAATTTATTGAATGATTTTGACAATGATTTATTCCTAAAAGATCTAAATAATAGCATATATTCTAAGATTTTATTGAATAATAACTTGCGAGTGTTTGTTTTGCGGGACTGCTAAAGCATGTGTGTGCTACTATGCTAATCAACTAGGGGACCTACGCCCTTAAGTCAAAACTGACAGTAATGAGGATTAATGCCTTACAAAAGGGCACTAATATAGCTGGTCGACACGGTTTTGATCCTGGGGCCTCGCAGTAACGAAGCCATTGTTAAGTCTCTGAATCATAACTGTACCCAGCGGGGGCTAGGGTACGGGCCCGCCCCCGCAAATACAAAAAAGCAACCAATAAAATGATATAAATTATCAATAATTCATTGCATTTTCCCCCGGTCCCCCACAGGAAAATTTCCTCTGTAGTGCCATGCCTTATAGTTCAAGGTGATTAAAGTCTCCGAATCAGATACCTGCGGCTTAGGAGGGCAAACGTTGAAAAGCATCATCTCGGGAAAAAAATGATGACAAAAAAGTATAATTATTTTTGTGATATAATTCATGTGTTATTCTTTGTATTCGAGATAATTTTGTGTCTCTTATGTACGTATTGTTATTCAATTAATAAATGATGGGAAAAAAAGGAAAACAAATGTATATTAGCTCTTTGGGCATACAAATAGCGAATCTACCGACTATTAAAATAGACACTCACCCTGGCATTCTTCCCCCGGTGGGGGCGGGAAAGGTACTTTACAAACACATTCGTCACTCAAGCATTCCTGATTCCATGAATTACACAGTCCGTCACATGGTAACGATACAGCTTCGTAAAGGGGAAAGGAAAATAGGAATAACGAATAAAATTGATAAAATACAATTTACTGAAATTACTGTACATTTAAAGTGACTATCATTGAAAAGTATGATATTGTACTGAATACAATATTAAACCTGAGGCAAATGCACAATAATCCAGGATCGGTTATCGAAGTGAGAACACAAAAGTCCATTGACCTTTTATCATATCTACTCAAATTGACTCGAATGAAGTGAATAAGGCACAATACATTTTTTGATTTTATGATTAAATAAGAGAATTAAATTACACTAAAATATATTTATCATTGAGTAGAAACTAAATAAAATCGAGAAGTAACTTCACAAAAAAAAAGGTTATGTGAATACTGAATAAATTAAATACATCAGAATAACCAAAATCTATTTCGTCCATGGTGAATATCAGGTCGTTTCAAACAAAAATTGGCATTTATATTATTTTTATCTAGATTAGATTTAGCGGCAATTGCAAATTGCTCATATAACTCGCAGTAACCACCCGATTGGGATCGCAGATAATGAAAAAGGGTCTTGCCTACGAATAAACGAGATATTACAGACATCAACGTTAAAAAAAGAAAAAAAAAGAAAGGAAACAAAATAACGGATGAATAAACTTACGTGTAGTTTGTTCTGCGGTCGTTTGTGATGAAGTTGGTGTGGTAGGAAGATCAGAAGTGGTAGACCCTTGTGTTGTTTTTGGCTTTGTTGAAGTAGTTTGGTGCGGTGTAGTTTGTGTTTGAGTGGTTGGAGTATCTGAAGTGGTAGGCTCCTGGGTTGTTTGCAGCTCTGTAGGAGTAGTTTGTACTGGGGTTGTTGGTTTTGAAGTGGAAGGCAAATAAGAAGTGGTAGGCTCCATCGTTGTTTCTGGCTTAGTCGGAGTAGTTTGTTGTGGGGTCGTTTGTATTGCAGTCGGAGTGGATGGAGAATCAGAAGTGGTAGGCTCCTGTGTTGTTTTCGGCTCTGTTGGAGTAGTTTGGTCTGGGGTTGTTTTATCTTTGGTTGTTTGTTTCAGAGTGGTGGGCTCCTGTGTTGTGTCCGGCTCTGTTGGAGTAGTTTGTTCATGAGTTGTTTGTTTCAGAGTGGTGGGCTTCTGTGTTGTTTCCGGCTCTGTTGATGTAGTTGGTTCAGGGGTTCTTTGTTTCAGAGTGGTGGGCTCCTGCGTTGTTTCCGTCTCTGTTGGAGTAGTTTGTTCAGGAGTTGTTTGTTTCAGAGTGATGGGCTCCTGTGTTGTTTCCGGCTCTGTTGGAGTAGTTTGTTCAGGGGTTGTTAGTTTCAGAGTGGTAGGCTCCTGAGTCGTTTCCGGCTCTATTGGAGTAGTTTGTTCAGGGCTTGTTTGTTTCAGAGTGGTTGGCTCCTGTGTTGTTTCCGGCTCTGTTGGAGTAGTTTGTTCAGGGGTTGTTAGTTTCAGAGTGGTAGGCTCCTGAGTTGTTTCCGGCTCTATTGGAGTAGTTTGTTCAGGGGTTGTTTGTTTCAGAGTGGTTGGCTCCTGTGTTGTTTCTGGCTCTGTTGGAGTAGTTTGTTCAGGGGTTGTTAGTTTCAGAGTGGTAGGCTCCTGAGTCGTTTCCGGCTCTATTGGAGTAGTTTGTTCAGGGGTTGTTTGTTTCAGAGTGGTTGGCTCCTGTGTTGTATCCGGCTCTGTTGGAGTAGTTTGTTCAGGGGTTGTTAGTTTCAGAGTGGTAGGCTCCTGAGTCGTTTCCGGCTCTTTTGGAGTAGTTTGTTCAGGGGTTGTTTGTTTCAGAGTGGTTGGCTCCTGTGTTGTTTCCGGCTCTGTTGGAGTAGTTTGTTCAGGGGTTGTTAGTTTCAGAGTGGTAGGCTCCTGAGTCGTTTCCGGCTCTATTGGAGTAGTTTGTTCAGGGGTTGATTGTTTCAGAGTGGTTGGCTCCTGTGTTGTTTCCGGCTCTGTTGGAGTAGTTTGTTCAGGGGTTGTTTGTTTCAGAGTGGTGGGATCCTGTGTTGTTTCCGGCTCTGTTGGAGTAGTTTGTTCAGGGGTTGTATGTTTCAGAGTGGTGGGCTCCTGTGTTGTTTCCGGCTCTGTTGGAGTAGTTTGTTCAGGGGTTGTTTGTTTCAGAGTGGTGGGCTCCTGTGTTGTTTCCGGCTCTGTTGGAGTAGTTTGTTCAGGGGTTGTTAGTTTCAGAGTGGTGGGATCCTGTGTTGTTTCCGGCTCTGTTGGAGTAGTTTGTTCAGGGGTTGTATGTTTCAGAGTGGTGGGCTCCTGTGTTGTTTCCGGCTCTGTTGGAGTAGTTTGTTCAGGGGTTGTTTGTTTCAGAGTGGTGGGCTCCTGTGTTGTTTCCGGCTCTGTTGGAGTAGTTTGTTCAGGGGTTGTTAGTTTCAGAGTGGTGGGCTCCTGTGTTGTTTCCGGCTCTGTTGGAGTAGTTTGTTCAGGGGTTGTTAGTTTCAGAGTGGTAGGCTCCTGAGTCGTTTCCGGCTCTATTGGAGTAGTTTGTTCAGGGGTTGTTTGTTTCAGAGTGGTGGGCTCCTGTGTTGTTTCCGGCTCTGTTGGAGTAGTTTGTTCAGGGGTTGTTAGTTTCAGAGTGGTGGGCTCCTGAGTCGTTTCCGGCTCTGTTGGAGTAGTTTGTTCAGGGGTTGTTTGTTTCAGAGTGGTGGGCTCCTGTGTTGTTTCCGGCTCTATTGGAGTAGTTTGTTCAGGGGTTGTTTGTTCCAGAGTGGTGGGCTCCTGTGTTGTTTCCGGCTCTGTTGGAGTAGTTTGTTCAGGGGTTGTTTGTTTCAGAGTGGTGGGCTCCTGAGTCGTTTCCGGCTCTGTTGGAGTAGTTTGTTCAGGGGTTGTTTGTTTCAGAGTGGTTGGCTCCTGTGTTGTTTCCGGCTCTGTTGGAGTAGTTTGTTCAGGGGTTGTTTGTTTCAGAGTGGTGGGCTCCTGTGTTGTTTCCAGCTCTGTTGGAGTAGTTTGTTCAGGGGTTGTTTGTTTCAGAGTGGTGGGCTCCTGTGTTGTTTCCGGCTCTGTTGGAGTAGTTTGTTCAGGGGTTGTATGTTTTAGAGTGGTGGGCTCCTGTGTTGTTTCCGGCTCTGTTGGAGTAGTTTGTTCAGGGGTTGTTAGTTTCAGAGTGGTGGGCTCCTGAGTCGTTTCCGGCTCTGTTGGAGTAGTTTGTTCAGGGGTTGTTTGTTTTAGAGTGGTGGGCTCCTGTGTTGTTTCCGGCTCTGTTGGAGTAGTTTGTTCAGGGGTTGTTTGTTTCAGAGTGGTGGGCTCCTGTGTTGTTTCCGGCTCTGTTGGAGTAGTTTGTTCAGGGGTTGTATGTTTAAGAGTGGTGGGCTCCTGTGTTGTTTCCGGCTCTGTTGGAGTAGTTTGTTCAGGGGTTGTTAGTTTCAGAGTGGTGGGCTCCTGAGTCGTTTCCGGCTCTGTTGGAGTAGTTTGTTCAGGGGTTGTTTGTTTCAGAGTGGTGGGCTCCTGTGTTGTTTCCGGCTCTGTTGGAGTAGTTTGTTCAGGGGTTGTTTGTTTCAGAGTGGTGGGCTCCTGTGTTGTTTCCGGCTCTGTTGGAGTAGTTTGTTCAGGGGTTGTATGTTTAAGAGTGGTGGGCTCCTGTGTTGTTTCCGGCTCTGTTGGAGTAGTTTGTTCAGGGGTTGTTAGTTTCAGAGTGATGGGCTCCTGAGTCGTTTCCGGCTCTGTTGGAGAAGTTTGTTCAGGGGTTGTTTGTTTCAGAGTGGTGGGCTCCTGTGTTGTTTCCGGCTCTGTTGGAGTAGTTTGTTCAGGGGTTGTATGTTTAAGAGTGGTGGGCTCCTGTGTTGTTTCCGGCTCTGTTGGAGTAGTTTGTTCAGGGGTTGTTAGTTTCAGAGTGATGGGCTCCTGAGTCGTTTCCGGCTCTGTTGGAGAAGTTTGTTCAGGGGTTGTTTGTTTCAGAGTGGTGGGCTCCTGTGTTGTTTCCGGCTCTGTTGGAGTAGTTTGTTCAGGGGTTGTTTGTTTCAGAGTGGTGGGCTCCTGTGTTGTTTCCGGCTCTGTTGGAGTAGTTTGTTCAGGGGTTGTTTGTTTCAGAGTGGTAGGCTCCTGAGTCGTTTCCGGCTCTATTGGAGTAGTTTGTTCAGAGGTTGTTTGTTTCAGAGTGGTGGGCTCCTGTGTTGTTTCCGGCTCTGTTGGAGTAGTTTGTTTCAGAGTGGTAGGCTCCTGAGTCGTTTCCGGCTCTATTGGAGTAGTTTGTTCAGAGGTTGTTTGTTTCAGAGTGGTGGGCTCCTGTGTTGTTTCTGGCTCTGTTGGAGTAGTTTGTTCAGGGGTTGTATGTTTCAGAGTGGTGGGCTCCTGTGTTGTTTCCGGCTCTGTTGGAGTAGTTTGTTCAGGGGTTGTTAGTTTTAGAGTGGTGGGCTCCTGAGTCGTTTCCGGCTCTGTTGGAGTAGTTTGTCCAGGGGTTGTATGTTTCAGAGTGGTTGGCTCCTGTGTTGTTTCCGGCTCTGTTGGAGTAGTTTGTTCAGGGGTTGTTTGTTTCAGAGTAGTGAGCTCCTGTGTTGTTTCCGCCTCTGTTGGAGTAGATTGTTCAGGGGTTGTTTGTTTTGGAGTTGTGGGCTCCTGAGTCGTTTCCGGCTCCGTTGGAGTAGTTTGTTGAAGGGTTGTTTGTTTGACAGTGGTGGGCTCCTGTGTTGTTTTCGGCTCTGTTGGAGTAGTTTGTTCAGGGGTTGTTTGTTTCAGAGTAGTGGGCTCCTGTGTTGTTTCCGCCTCTATAGGAGTAGTTTGTTCAGGGGTTGTTTGTTTCAGAGTGGTGGACTCCTGTGTTGTTTCCGGCTCTGTTGGAGTAGTTTGTTCAGGGGTTGTTTGTTTCAGAGTGGTGGGCTCTTGAGTCGTTTCCGGCTCTGTTGGAGTATTTTGTTCAGGGGTTGTTTGTTTTGAAGTGGTTGGATTATCAGAAGTTGTAGGCTCCTGAGTTGTTTCCGGCTCTGTTGGAGTAGTTTCTTCTGGAGTTGTTTGTTTTTGAGTGGTTGGATAATCAGAAGTGGTAGGCTCCTGAGTCGTTTCCGGCTCTGTTGAAGTAGTTTGTTCTGGAGTTGTTGGTTTTGAAGTGGTAGGATAATCAGAAGTGGTAGGCTCCTGTGTTGTTTCCGGCCCTGTTGGAGTAGTTTGTTCTGGAGTTGTTTGTTTTGGCGTGGTAGGAGAAACGGAAGTGGTAGGCTCTAGCGTGGTTTCCGGTTCTGACTGAGTTGTTTGTTTTCGGGTCGTTTGTGTTGTAGCAGGAGTGGTAGGAGATTCCAATATTTCTTTACACTCAAATCCTGCTGGAGTTTCTGTGCACAACTGATCTTCTGAACACCATCCAAAACAAGGATCTGTGTATATATGGACATTGTAAAGAAATTTCAAAGAAAGTAAGTGAGAGAGAGAGAGATAGAGAGAGAGAGAGAGAGAGAGATGCAGAGATGGACAGAGAGAAAGAGAGAGAGAGAGAGAGTGAGCGAGAAAGTGAAAGCGTTAGATATATATATATATATATATAACCTTGCGCAGAGGAGAAAATAACATGCATACAAGAACAATATTACTGAGAGTGATAATAACCAAATATTTTTACAACATTTACAAAGTTAAGGAAATTCTTGTTTTTCGTCAGATTAGAGCTTTTCCTAAACATCGCCAGAAGGGGATAACAATTTGAAATAATTATACTAGTATAGGAGTTGAGTCAGAATCTCTATTACGTCATCTACACGCAATAACTATTATTATATATCTTGAACAGAAAGTCATTTATCGCAATTGGTTAGTGATAAAGTGATTTAGAGAGGTTATTGACTAATATACATTACCTGGACACGGAACTGTGCCCGGTGCCACCGGCGCCATACAAGTACATTGGTTTAGTTCACATCTCTCTCTTCCAGATTCACATTCAGGAACACAGGTAGATCCTATATGAAATAACAATAATAATAATGATAATAATAATTATATTGATAATAATACTAATAATAATACAAATAATTATAGTGACAATAGTAATAATGATAATAGTTGTTATCATTAAAATGATATTAAATACAAACTTTCGAAAAATGCATAAATAAGCATAAATACAAATTCTGTATCAATTATACATATTATGGTATATATTTTTAATAGTTGATTGCCTTTAGTACAATCTTTTGTCCCATTCTATGTAAAGCATGCATAACTTAAGAATAAATATTTGATTAATTTCACAGAAAGCTAAAATTGTTTTTCGACATTTCACTTCATACTATGTGAGTCAATTTGATAGTATACCTGAAAGGTTGGGTCAGGCTTATTCACACAGATGTATTTCAGTTGGTATTGGTTTCTCTAAACTCGTAAAGGTCTATGCTCGCAGACATCCCAGATAAACGCGTATTATCTTTAACATTATTTGCACTTTCAATTCGTCTATTTAATTCCATTTCTCACAATGTCATTTTAATATTACAGTATGCGGAATATACGCAACACATCATTATATTTGAAATAAGGGGATGTCCAAGAAGTTATACTTATTGTTTCCATGCTCTCAATGTATTTTGATCTTCCACAATCATGAAAATACCACCTTCTAACTGCCTCACAAATTGACAATTCCAGATTCATAAGGAAAATTGTAAGGATTATTGTGAGGAAATTTGTAAGGTTTATAAGGATTATTGTGATGATTGTGTGTATTTTTTTCTGTTTTAATGTAATCTAACTCACATGAACTATGATGAATACATTTTCATATTTTTAAAAGAAATCAAAACAGCCTTTTAATTTCAGGGGGGAAATGTATTGATTCCGTTTTCAATACTTTCATTGTGACTTGAATCTAACTTTGTGTCATTTCATATCAAAAGAATTGAGATTATTCCATAACCTCTTATTTTAACGGAAAAAAGTAACTAGATTTTAACATTTTCTTATTTGAATAACGTCAACAATGAAAGAGTAACAATGAAATTATTCAAAAGAGTTGATTTTAAATATACAAATAAAATTAATTAATTTCAACAAGTCATTTTTACTAAATTCAACGATGTGACTTTATATTAGACACATTGAGATTATACCGAAGACTATTAATTTAAAGAAAATACTAACGAAAAACGCACCCATATTCGGCTCTTTCAATACCATCATTTAGACTCGGTTCAACGTTGTGACCTCCAATTAGATTATTCCAAAGAATATTGATTATAAATATACAAATACAAATCATTTTTACAATTCCTATTTCAAAAAGTCATTGAGATTGAATTCAACGATGTGACTACCAACAAAAAACATTGACATTATACCAAATAATATGAATACAAAATACATATATGCACTCCTATTTTTGTATCAATATCGTCATATAGACTGAATTTAACTTTGTAATTTTCCTAGGAATAAGATTGAGATTATTCCAAAGAAAATTTATTTCAAATAGGCCTATACAAATAAATGAATTGATACATTTCCTATTTCATCAACTCATTTTGGCTTAATTATACGATTTGATTCTTCTTAGCACATTGAGATTGTTTTGTATTACCGTCATTTAGACTCGAATCAACGTTTTGAGTTTCTGAAGTAAAACTAAGATTATTCCAAATACTATCAATTGCAAACAAATGCATTCCTATTTATTTCAATACCTTCATTTTCAGTCGATTCAACGTTGTGACTTCCAATGAGAAAGATTGCTATTATTCCAAAGCGCAATATCCACCATGAGAAACAAGTTTTAACGTCCATCCTGATAGAGCTGTCATGAGATCAATGGAAAGATTGACCTAAATGACACTGATATAACCGTGCACTTATCGTAGGGTTATCTTGCAAACTTTGCCAGTGTAAAGAAAGATAAGCGAACCCTTGGACTAGACTGAGAATTTAAATATATATCAGTCATATCCTTAATAAATATCTATTAAGTAAATATTGCAGGTGGGAAGGAATTTCTTGAATGCTCTGAGTAATGAGTTATGTAGCCTATCTAGCTAAAGCTGGGGGTAATAGAGTAACTAGAACGCCTTGCCTACGAATAAATGAGATAACAGACATCGCCGTTAAAAAATATTAAAAAACGGAAGAAAAAAAAACGGATGAATAAACTTACGAGTAGTTTGTTCTGCGGTTGTTTGTGATGAGGTTGGTTTGGTAGGAAGATCAGAAGTGGTAGGCCCTTGTGTTGTTTTTGGCTTTGTTGAAGTAGTTTGGTGCGGTGTCGTTTGTGTTTGAGTGGTTGGAGTATCTGAAGTGGTAGGCTCCTGGGTTGTTTGCAGCTCTGTAGGAGTAGTATGTAGTGCGGTTGTTGGTTTTGAAGTGGAAGGAGAATCAGAAGTGGTAAGCTCCTGTGTCGTGTCCGGCTCTGTTGGAGAAGTTTGTTCTGGGGTTGCTTCTGATGTAGTTAAAGTGGTTGTAGAATCAGAAGTGGTAGGCTCTTGAGTCGTTTCCGGCTCTGTTGGAGTAGTTTGTTCTAGGGTCGTGTGTGGTGTAGTTAAAGTGGTAGGCTCCTGAGTCGTTTCTGGCTCTGTTGGAGTAGTTTGTTCAAGGGTTGTTTGTTTCAGAGTGGTGGGCTCCTGTGTTGTTTCCGGCTCTGTTGGAGTAGTTTGTTCAGGGGTTGTTTGTTTTAGAGTGGTGGGCTCCTGTGTTGTTTCCGGCTCTGTTGGAGTAGTTTGTTCAGGGGTTGTTTGTTTCAGAGTGGTGGGCTCCTGAGTAGTTTCCGGCTCTGTTGGAGTATTTTCTTCTGGAGTTGTTGGTTTTGGAGTGGTAGGAGTATCGGAAGTGGTAGGCTCTTGTGTTGTTTCCGCCTCTGTTTGAGTAGTTTGTTCTGGAGTTGTTTGTTTTGGCGTGGTTGGAAAATCAGAAGTGGTAGGCTCTTGCGTAGTTTCCTGCTCTGTCGGAGTAGTTTGTTCCGGAGTTGTCGGTTTTGGAGTGGTAGGGCTATCAGAAGTGGTAGGCTCTTGCGTAGTTTCCTGCTCTGTTGGAGTAGTTTGTTCTGGAGTTGTTGGTTTTGGATTGGTAGGAGAAACGGAAGTGGTAGGCTCCTGTGTTGTTTCAGGCTCTACTGGAGAAATTATTCTGTAGGTTGTTGTTTTTGCAGTGGTAGGATAATCAAACGTGGTAGGCTCTAGCGTGGTTTCCGGTTCTGACCGAGTTGTTTGTTTTAGGGTCGTGTGTGGTGTAGTAGGAGTGGTAGGAGATTCCAATATTTCCTTACACTCAAATCCTGCTGGAGTTTTTGTGCAAATTTCATCTTCTGAGCACCATCCGAAACAAGGATCTGTGTGAATATGGAGATTGTATAGAAATTTCAAAGAAAGTAAGTGAGAGAGAGAGAGAGAGAGAGATAGAGAGAAAGTAAAAGGGTTAGATAGATATATTTATATATATATGTAATAGAGAGATACATCACTTTTTGACAAATTCATAATTTCATTCATTATTTAATGTTACCCCTTTCTCTAAATCAGTGAGTAAACTTCAGATATCCAGTATTTAGGTTCTAAACCTAAAATATGAAATTATCAAATAAATTGCCAAGCTTGTCATTTTCTAAAATATTATTTTGATGCTTCGTCCGTAAGAATAAAATAGATGTGAAAGCAGAGGATTAGCGTCTGCCATTTAAACGATATGTTTATTTATATATGTATATATAACCTTGCGCAGAGGAGAAAATTACATGCATACAAGAGAAATATTACAGAGAGTAATAAAAACCCACCATTTTTACAACATTTCCAAAGATAAGGAAATTCATGTTTTTCGTCAGCTTAGAGCTTTTGCTAAACATCGCCAGAAAAGGGATACAAGTTTGACAATGAATATGCTAGTCTAGGAATAATAAATTTAGTCAGAATCTCCAGTACGTCATTTACCCGTGTAATAACTATTATTATATATTTTGAACGGAAAGTCATTTATTGCAATTGGGTTGGTTATAAAGTGATTTAGAGAGGTTATTGACTAATATACATTACCTGGACACGGAACTGTGCCCGGTGCCACCGGCGCCATACATATACATTGGTTTAGTTCACATCTCTCTCTTCCAGTTGTACATTCAGGAACACAGGTCGATCCTATATGAAATGAAGATTATAATAATAATAATGATAATAATAATAATAATAATAATAATGATAATAATAATAATAATAATATTAACAATTATATTAATAATGATAATAATAACAATAATAATAATGATAATAATAATAATAATACAAATAATTATAATGACAATAGAAGTAATGATAATATTTGTTATTATTATGATGACTTCCTGTACCAATTATGTATATTATTGTATAAAATTTGTATAGTTGATTGCCTTTAGTACCATCTTTTATCCCATTTTAGCATGCATAACTTAAGAGTAAATATTTGATTAAATTCACAGATAGTTTAATAACATTATTTTCGACATTTCACATCATACTATGTGTGTCAAGTTGACAGTATGCCTGAAGGGTCGGGTTAGGCTAATTTACACATATGCATTACAGTTGGTATTGGTTTCTCTAAACTCGTATAGGTCTACGTTTACAGACATCCATGAGAAACGCGTCGTATCCTTAACATTATTTTCGCTTTCAATTCCTCTATTTAATTCCATTTCTCACAATGTCATTTTAATAAATACGATGCGGAATTTACACAACACATTATTACATTTGAAATAAAGAGGGAATGAGATATCCAATAAGTTATGCTTCTAATTGTGTTTCTATGCTCTCACTTTATTTCAATCTTTCACAATCATGACTATACCACCTCCTAACTTCCTAACAAATTCATGTTGATAAGGAAAAAGATTATTGTGCTGATTTTGTGTATTTCATCTGTGTTAATGTTATCTAACTCACTTGAATTATGATGAAAACATTTTTATATTTAAAAAAAATAAAGAAGCAAAATAGCCATTTAATTTCATGAAAAAAACGAATGTATTGATTCAGTGTTCAATACTTTAATTGTGACTTGAGTCAAACTTTGATTGATATTATTCTAAATACTCTTATTTAACAGGAAAAATAGTTACTAGAATTTATTACTTTCTTATTTAAATAATTTCATTAAGAATGGATTCAGCGTTGTGATTTCCTAAAGGTATGGTCACAAATCAGAGCGGCGACTGACCGATTAGTATCCTTCTCGGTCGCCACTGGAATTTAGGCATCGCCCAACGATTTTTCGAGAAGTCGAGCAGGCTGTAGAGCCCCAGCGATGCCTGGGCGGTGCCCTGTCGATTTCCCGTCGGTCGCCGGTCGATTTAAGGTAAAAACTGGGCAAAATCTGAGAGCTTCTTCGGGCGGCGTTCCGACAGTGACCGACAGATGACCGTCCGATTCCCGAGCTGTCTCCCACCGGCCAACGGCTAATTTTAAAGAAATTGCCCGGCGGCCAGCGGGTGATCGGTGGGGCGCCAAAATACGCTCGGTGCCTGGGCGTTCGCCGCCCGGGCATCGACCTAATCGAGCGTTCGCCGTCGAGCGATTTAGATCAAAATTCGAAGCCGCTAGGTCAAAGGCTGCCGACCGATTTTGGACTCGCCGCCCAGTGACCGACTGATCTCCCCGCGGTGCCCGGGCGGTGACCGCCCGGGCACCGAGCGTACTTTGGGCGACGAGTAAAAGTGAGCAGGCACCGCCCAAATCTGAACTCCGCGCCTAAACGTCAGCAGAAACCGAGCGATGCCCTAAAAATAAGCGGTGCCCGGACGGCCGCCGCTCGGGGTCCGGGCGAAATTGGCTCAAACTCGCCGCCCGGCCGCTGATCAGGCAACTTTTCGGTGTTGTGACCATAGCTTAAAAGAAAAAAAAAGAAATAATTTCCAAAATATTAATTGTGGATATACAAATATAATTGATTTATGCAATTCTTATTTCAAAACATTATTTTGATTGGATTCAACAATGTAACTTCCAATTAGAAATATTAAAATTATACCCAAGACAATAAATCTAATAAAAATAGATGCACTCCTATTTTTTGTTCAATTCCATCATTTAGACTCAATTTGATTTTTTGTGATTTCCTAGGAGTAAGATTAAGATTATTCCAAGACTATTTATTTCACATTTACAAATAAATGAATTGATACATTTCCTATTGCATCAAGTAATTTTGGCTTAACTATATGTTTTGATGCTTCTTAGCAGGATTGAGATTATACTGAAGACTATTACTAACAAAAGACACTCTCCTATTTCTGTGTCAACACCGTCATTTAGACTCGAATCGACGTTTTGGCTTTTTAAAAGTAAAACTGAGTTTATTCTAAATAATATCAATTATAAAAAGATGCATTCCAATTTGTTTCAATACCTTCATTTTCAGTCGATTCGACGTTGTGACTTCCAATGAGGAAGATTGATATTATTCCAAAGCGCAACATCCACCAAGAGAAACAAATGTTAAGGTCCATCTTGATAGCGCTGTCATGAGATCAATGGAAAGATTGATCTAAAGGACAATGATATATCCGTGCACTTATCCAGCGGTTATCTTTCAAACTTTGCCAGTGTAAAGGAAGATAAGCGAACCCTTGGCCCAGACTGATGATTGAAATATCTATCATTCATATCCTTTATCAACATCTATTAAGTAAATATTACAGGTGGGAAGGAATTTCTTGGGTTAATAATTATCACTATTTTATCATTATTATTTTTAGCAGTAATAATATTTTATAATTATTATAATTTTTAGTAGTATTATTAATAGTAATACTATTGTATTATCATTATTATTATCATTATTTCATTAATATTATTGTTATTGTTATCATTATTATTGCTGCTATTATGTAGTAGTACTATACCCTTATAATCATCATCATCAATTGGGCAAAAATTTCCGTTTCTGTTTAATAAAATTTGGAGTGGACTATTAGGCTATTATTATTATTATTATTATTATTATTACTATCATCCAAGACAACTTTAATATAAACTGGCAATTTACAAGGAATTGCAACACACTCTATTTGAATAGCTCAATACCTGTTATTACACATAATGTTAAGATGAAAATGAAGGTAAAAGCCTACACTATTGCCGATTTATTACCAAACTTACACACAGGGCTGACCAGAAATTTGCTTGGCTGAGAAAGAGTTAACCAAGGTAATATAAAATAGCTTTTTACAATTGTATTTCATAACTGTGGACAAATGCTGTCTCTGGCTTCGCAACTGAGCAATAACCACCCCCTTTAACTACATAACTAACTTTTCAGTCTGTATATCTTTTTATGAAACGATATTTTAGCATACTTAATTATATATGCAAGAAGGAAGGGTGATTTAAAGTATGACAGAAACGTGAGGGAAGAAAGCAGCTTTTTAACCCTAAACTTCTTTGGACCTTTTCAGGCAAACTGTATCTAATGCAAATAGCAATTATCACCATCGTTATCTTATCATTTTTCTTATTAAGGAAACTATTAAATCACACAACAAATCTTTCTGGACTACATCCGTGGTCAGGGGGTAAACATCCGGGTCTTATAGATTTCGTTATTTGTTAAGGTTCAAGGAGGAATTCGAATTTTTACAACGAGTTTGTAACCTATCGACCAAATTGGTATAACCCATCGACCATGCGTTAGGCATTTAAGATTTGAAAAGCTTACATCAATCATGATAGAGACAGTCTATCGTTTACTTGCTAATGAAAATCTATAAGCAGATTCAGAAGATAACTTACATACACTGTGCATGGAAACTCTTCAAAACCTATGTAAACAATTGGCATAGGGATATTCAAGATTTTATTACTTAATCAGTATATATATTGTTATCTAATCAAACAAACATATTAACCTTTGATTCCCTTTTGCTTGCATGCAAATCTTTTTCTCATTGTCATCTATAGATCATGCCAGAAACAACGGTCATGACAAACAAACGTGAGTCGATATACAGTAATAATTTTCTTCTTCTTAAGATTCATAAATACATATCAACAGTTTATTATTGAGATATGTCAATCAAATCGTAGCAAACAGAGCAGGGGTACAATTTGAAACATGTCATCTTGCACTCATCAAAGCACGCCGCAGGAATACCATGTATAAACGGAACTAGGAGCAAAGCGCGAAAACAATAACGGATTTTGAAATGCTGCAAGAAATAACAGGAAGATAGACTAACAGTTTAATGTAATTAGTTGAAGATATAAAGCTTCTCTTCAACGATATTTTTGGATTTTGTAGAACCAATAATCGCTCTAATGTCAAATTTAGTACAAAAAAGAGTGAAATACGAAAGAGAAAAATACAATATTACAGCATGGTTTATGCTCATTTTACACATTTGTGAATACCGAAAAGAAATACGAACAAATAACGAACTTTTATATTTATCATTAACCACTGTAACGGAATGCCATTAACACAAATCTAGTCAAATTGTTTTTAGACAGCCGATTAAGCCAATGGGAAACCAACAAAATAGTTAATGGGATAATGTTATTTTGCGATGCTAAAAATAATATTGCATTTTTCTTTCTCGTTCTCCCTCTTTCTACTGATCGAATCTCCTTTTTCTAGAGCTTTTGCAATCATTAATTTCCCTTCTTTGTATCTTTCTTTCTTTTTGCCTTTTACTATTTTCCTCCCTTTTTTCCTTTCTTTATTATATTTTTTCCCCAAAAAATCTATAATTTCTTAGCTACATATTTTGTTTTACTTATCGATTTTTTAAGCTTACTTTGTTCATGTTATATTGTAAAACAGCATCTGAGGAACTTACACCTCAACAAGCTCTGTTTCTAGTTAGTTCCTCTTTTCTCGTGATTTTTTTCTATTATATTTGTCGTTTCATTGCATATTTATGTAATATAATTATTCATTGTGTTATGTTTTGCATGAGATATAAAATCACTTGAATCATTGAATCATTGAATCATTTGTATATAGTAGATACAATTCAAGCATCAATTATGAATTGTTAAAACAAGCTTGTATACTCTTTCACAACATGCACAAGAAGGCGAAAGCAGTGAAATTGAACAAAATATAAAGGATTCCTGGTGAGAAGAGAACACGAAATCCACAATACATTACTGTACTTATTTACGCAATACGGACGAAAGTACGTGATACAAATATTGTGTGTCAGAGGTCTTATCTGTGACGGAATGATTATTGTATTCTAATTAGTTCATATCTGCCTATCATATGAAGTGGCACAATGTCATAACAATGATCACAATGTCATAACATGATGGCAGATTTTAAACAAGTGTAAAATCATTGTTTTTACTACTCTGATTATTACTCGATTAAAACAATTAATGTATGCATAAATAATTCATACTGCTTTCGACTCCTACTCCAGTGAGGATTGCTTAGCGGTCCATTGTCTATAATATCCAAATTCCTAGCTTTTACCACCGCCCCAAGACTATAGCCAACCCTAATTCCTAACCCCTTAATCTAATCTAAAACTTAACTGCAACTCTATTTCGAAACCCGAATATTTTGACAATGAAAAGGTCGGAGCAATCGGCAGGCCGACCTATAATGTCAGACAATTCATGTATTTCTTCTGCATTGTCGGATTTACAATTGATAATTGAAAATGGTGAACGAATCAAATATCTCAAGAGATATAATAACCTAGAATGGTCAAGGAAAAGAAAGTGCACGAACTTTCCAACAGTCCAACTTTCGAGTTTATTTTGTTTTCGGGTGCTCCTTATGTGCCAACGACCAAACGTTTGACTAAAACTGCACCTTGATTTGTGAGAACCTTTCTCTCTCATTACACCTACCTACCTACCTACCTATCTATCTATTTATCTACCTATATCTGTCTTTATCTCTGTCTCTATGTATTAATGTCTGTATCCCCTCTCTATCTCTCTTCTTTAAGCTTATCAGATATATTTTTTAACGTGGTTCCACCCCGCCCTCCCCCCCATCCAAGAGAATCTTGGACCCGCCACATAGCTCCTTGCGGTATCTGGATCATGACCATCATTGTGTTTGATCCTGTAAATGTAGTCATCATCATAACGCTGTTTCCTCCACGGAATCCATTGACTCGTCAATTGATTCGTTGAAAGACGTGCAGTAGCCGCGATAAGCCTCTAACTAAAAGACAAAATAATATTAGTTCGGAAATACCGACAAAAACTATTAATTGCTGTGTGTATGATTGACAAGGAAACATATGAAATCACTTTGAATCATTGCAATGAATGAAGTCAACAAACATTGTTGGACCCATCTCATTATTATTTGTGCTTTGAGTATTCTGGTTCATTTATAATAATATTTTCTTAAAAAAAAAAGATTCTACCTAACTTAACTGAATATTATCATCACTGTTCATGTTATCCCTCCTGTCTCGCTGGCGAATTAATATGTGAACCAGTCGTTAGGGAATAATGAGCTCCTATTTACTTGTGTTACTTCCTACACAAATTATAATCCTAACCTAATCGTCTGCTACAAGTACGTTGTGTTCATGTGTTTATTCAGAAGATTGTTTTAACTTCCTGAAAACTAAAATATATTTAATTATTAATCGATTAAAGTTAGATATTTCACGACATAAGTCATAAGGTTAGATAGTTTACTCTTTTTTAGCCTTTGGTACCACCAATATTTCTTTAGGGTGCGTCATCTGTCCTCTACATGTACTTGACTTCCCGATTGCACAGATAAGATACACCGGTATAATGATACTAATAGCGCCTCCAACGACTGAGACTGTAATCAATATCCATGTAGCTGAAATAAATAAACAAGAAACAAACAAATAACCAATATTTAGTTAATTTAAAACATTATTTTTTTATTTTACAATAAACTTTATGCGTCTACATTTTACATTTTCATAGCAAGGTACGTAACATCGAATATGAATTTCGCAATTTATGCAAAGTGAGTGACAATAATTTAATGTTCGTAGATTGGTTAGAAACTGAAGTTATTGTTATGCTTTTATTTCATGGAATGTAAACAAAACCTTTTTTGGGTATTTTAAGGACTAAGTTTTACATGCTCTAAATCTTGGAAAAGAGATAGACATTATTTACTTAACAAAATGAATTCGCCAATCGAAATCGATTTGATGATGACGATTTTATAAAATTGCTATTTTTCGTAATAAGAATGGGTGAAATAAAAGAGATTTGAATTTGATATATTTATTTGAGAAAAAAAAGACTCACAGACGGACTAAAAATTGATAAATGTTGAAAAGTACAATTTAGCACTTTCCTGCAAATTTGCTCAATATTATTTAAAAAAATGTGTATTATTGACGTTCCATTGTTCTGCTAAATTGTTTGGAAAATTATGTTATTTTTAAATATTGAATAAACACCTCATTAGAGGCAAAGAGAAGCAAAGTGTACATCATTTTTTGTCTTAAGAAATGTACAGTTTTACCTGATCAAAACAAATTCATGGAGGTAAATGTATTTAACTGGTTCGGTGATGGATATTTGATATATGCATTTTGATTGACATTATCATAAATAATATGAACACAAGACATTGGGTATTAAAATTATGAAAAACTCTCTGTCTTTTGATGGGAGAAAAAAGAAAAAAGAAGGGATGGGCCCGGGAGGGGGGGGGGGGGGGGGGGGGGGGGAGAATAACTTTTGCGTACCTGCCGACCTAATAATAATAATAATACTCAGTTCTTTTATAGCGCATAACACATTACAGGATAGCATGTCCCTATGCGCTTCAAATAGAAAGGAAAGAATTACAAGAAAAAGTCATACAAATTAGAAAATCCACTTAGAAGCAAAGAAGTACATGTAGTGTTGGACGCTGAGTTCATGAGTGTACACTTTTAACATTGAATAACTACGTTTTAAGAGAAACCTTAAACTTGTTTAAATTATTGTGATTTCTCATGGAATCTGGAAGTGAATTCCATAAAACTGAGGAGGCGTGCGTAAAAGAACGTTCACCGTATGTTTTTGTTGAGGTGGGAGGAACAATGAATAATGATTTTGAGCTTGATCTTAAAGTACGAGTTAGCCGATATAATGATAAAAGTTCACATAAATAAGAAGGGGCAATGTCATGAAAGCATTCGTATGCAAAAACTAATAGTTTAAACAAAATACGGGAGTGGACAGGAAGCCAATGTAGATTTCGTAGTACAGGAGTAATTGATTCGTATTTCCGAGTTCGGGCCACTAATCTTGCCGCTGAATTTGGAATAGTTTGCAATTTTTTGATTTGTCGCTGAGGAAGACCGAAAAGAAGACTGTTACAAAAATCAATGTGGCACAAAACAAATGCATGGACTAATTTTTCAGTGGTGGGCCTATCCAAAAAAGCACGTATTTTTCCAATCCTATACAAAGCATACGAAGCAGCGCGACATTTTTGAGATATAAAATTCTCAAATGTCAACCGACAATCAAAAATCACTCCTAGGTTTTTACAAGATCTGTTAATTTGCATGTAACAATGTCCCATCTAGATCTATAGACTGAATACATTGCGTTTCTCGAAAACGTGAAGAAATGTGGAGGAACTCTGTTTTTACTACTGTTTAGCTTCAGGCTATTTAGCTGAGACCACTCCTTGATGGCGTGTATACAGTTTAAGATTTCAGTAGTTGGATCAAAATCATTAGACTTTTTAAAGGACACATACAGTTGCGTATCATCCGCATAGAACATCTTTTGTATATGATACCTATCTATTATGGACTCCAGTGGAGAAATATAAAGCGTAAACAAAATGGGACCTAACACAGAACTTTGCGGAACACCTTGAGTTAAAGAGTAGGTGGATGATCGTTCGTTTCCAATAATAACACGATGGCTTCGGCCCAACATATACGTTTGGAACCATTTCAGAGCCTGGTCACAAATTCCAAGTTTGTGTTCCAAACGCTTCAAGAGAATGTCGTGATCTATGGTGTCAAAAGCCGATGAAAAATCTAGTAATATGAGAATTACATCTTCACCCTTGTCTAATGACATCAGTATATCATTTGTGACCCGAAGAAGAGCTGTTTCGACTCCATAAAACTGACGATAACCTGATTGGAATTTGGCATAAAGATAATTTTCTTTAAGATAGGCTTGCAATTGGGAAGCTGCAAGCTTTTCTAAGATCTTGGCAAAGAATCTTAGATTAGCGATTGGACGATAGTTCTTTAACTCTTCTGTATTCAAAGAATTTCCTTTTAATTTTGGTAGGATATTGGCACACTTAAATTTATCGGGGACGCACCCAGTTACAAACGAATCATTAACAATGGTTGTCATGATTGGAACCAATTCATCTAAGAATTTTTTAAGAAAAGGAGTCGGAATGGGGTCAAGATCGCATGTCGTTGAGGAAGATTTCATAATACAACTACGTACTTACAGTTACAGTTACTGTTCTGAAATGCCCAAAAGATGATGACCTGTATGGCTCTTCGACAACACAGAATTCAGTAGCATTTGAGGTGGAGGACTGTAGCTGATGTGTGATGTTTTCTACTTTCTCGGCGAAGTACATAACAAAGCGTTCTGCTAATGAGTCACCAGTGCCATCAGTGGTTGGAATAGTTAGAGAAGTGGTAGGCCGCGTCAACTGTTCAACCTTCTTAAAAATTTCACGCGGGGTACATTCTCTAAGATGATCACGATGATGCTTACTCCTTGCAGATCCCAGCTGGTTACCTATTGCATTATGCATTATTCATGATAAGGCAGTAGATGTGCAATACGCAGGCGCGTGGACTTCAAACACTCGCTGCTCGCCGCTGTACAACATTTTAAACCAAATAGATGGTTACGAATTAATAAGAATTAGTCTTTCTTTTGCTTTTTCATCTCTCTCTCTCCTTTTGTATGTGTATTCT
>JAVYIG010014045.1:0-43738 GCA_035222895.1 Strongylocentrotus droebachiensis
TGCTACCTAAACTGTATAAGTACCATGTTGAATTTAAAATAAATCGTAATGATTTTTTAATTAGTTTTACGTTACATGCCCTGCATAAACCATTAATTAGGTCAAACCTGGGCTTTTCTTATGTTCTCCTTTTCCTACGTACGTCTTTGTCATAATGTCTCTGTTCCAATATCAAAATCAATAAAGTGAAATTCCAACAAATAACATACAATTGGCAATTGTGTGTTTTCAATGGCTGTGACTTTGGCAATGTGTAGTTTTCATACGGGTTAATCTTAATCCAAGAGCCTACTCTGACCTTCGTTCGGAAAATAAAAACCTTCTAATCCTTACCATAATCCGATTTCAAAGTACACCGATTAATACAAATTGGCTCGAGTATATGATATGACACGATAACCCCATAAGATTATCATGAAATAAAATATTGTATAGGTTTGGTTTATAATCCGTTCGTCTATATCTTCATGATTTGCCAATCCTTAGTAGAGGACTGAAAACAAAATATTTGCAGATAAACAGTACAATTTAGGGAATTTCTAGTTTCTTTTGGTGCTGTTTCTAGGGCAATTCTGATTGACAATAAAATAAAATAAAATAAATACTTGGAATTCAAAATTAAAGCAGTACCCTTATGATTCACGTATGCATTATAACAACAAATAACGATTACAAATCCTGGGGGGTGTTTCACAAAGATCCTAAGTCAAACTTAACTCTAAGTTGGACTTAAAAAATATGGAGAGCCAATTGTAGCCTTAAAGGTACCATGTCCCATTTGCAGGCCAAAAAAATGAAAAAGTTAAATTCCAACTGCATTTGAAAGAAAATACTAATTTAGAACTTCCCTAAAAAGGGTGGGCCTTGAAAATGTCTTCAAGTGGGAAAATAACGACTATTAGTTGTCAAATCGACTTTAGGGCTATAGAGCCCAAAAGTAATAGTCTTGATTTTCAGACAATTATTGTACCGAATGGTCATACGTTTTAGGCTGCGCAAAGATTCAATCAGTTTAATCTTGGCCATCACAAGAAGTGGGTTATTGATGTAGACAAATGCTCATGTACGCTTTACAACTCTTTTCATGTATGTTATTACCAAGCAGAAAAAAAGCCAGTCAGTCACTCAATAGTGTCTGACAGTGGAGTCTAGCAAGTAAACGGGTTTCCTTGCATAATTTGAATATGAGACACTGCTAACGTTTAAATTTCACAGATAGGACATACATGACATATTCAAAATTCCTGCAAAGTTCTACAGCATTTGAGGTTGGCTGCAAAAGGGACATAGTACCTTTAAAATAAAATCCAATAAAAAGCGAAAACTCAAATATTTAGACCTTTTGTAAATTCCACATCAAGAACATGAAATCTCCTTGATAATAGAAAATATGAATGATTTGAATCAACAATTTTATGCCTTATAAGATAACTTTTACAAAATATTTCATAGATGCTAACGGCTTTCCATAATTGTTAAGTCCAACTTAGAGATAAGTTCAACTTAGGATATTTGTGAAACACCCCTGGACATACACAAACATGATGCATGGTACAGGATTGTGTACCTAGCCTTATCCAGGATTGAAAGAGTTCAAGAATAATATTATCTTCTTTTTGTTTATTGGTGGGGTGGGGCGCTTGGGCTAGATTGATTCCCCTCTAGAACTGATACTGGCTTTATAGTTATCTGAATCCAAATTAATCAAAGAAAACAAGGGGAGGTTCAAACAAGGCTACAAACATGAGTGAGTCAAGGAAATATGAAAGAGTTTTCCAAAACGGACCTTCCCTTTAATTATAGCTTGACACTCATGATATATTTTTTTCTTGAGTGAGAATGACGTGAAAGTATTAATGGAACTCGTCAAAATATCATCAGTTCATCACCCCGACCTTACCTGTCAATTCGTAGCATTAGCCTTGTTACTCAAAAAAACATGAACCAACATTTTCATCCCTCATAATTTCAGTATAGTTGCGACTTGCGAGAACTCTCACACGAACTGACGATTATCAAACAGTTGAAATGTAATATTGAACATGCTGCAAAGTTGGTTAAAAAAATGTATGGGAATTAAATTGGTGCAATGACGATTTTTGGGAGTTTCTTTGAAATTACTCCGATAGTAAGTTGTAAGTTTAGAGTTATTTGTAACTTGGTACTATAGCATTCTTATCATTCTTTTGCTTGTGTTTTTTTCGGTCATGTTTTCTTCTTTTCTTTCTTTTAAAGTCGACGTTAATTCTTACCTCACTAAATTTGGTAATGTTTCTTAAAGCTTTATGGGTGTTTCCCTTTTGAAGATTTTAACATTTAAGAAATATTGATAACAAACTAAAGTTGAATGGTACTTATAATTAAAATCTGGAATTCAGTAGAGGTAAGGGTGATTTAAGGAGCGGAAGCTATGGAAATTCGTAACATCTTTTCTCTAAAATATGATATGACAATGTATTTGATATCACAGATTGAACTCATTGACGTTCTCTTTTACAAAAATAATTGGTTCGTTATCTTCAAAAGGGATTTGATGATATAAATTAACTGTTGTGATTCTATTTCAGCTACAAACTTCCGAACGTTTGACAACAATGTAAACAGCAAATGGGTACCAGTATAGAAGCGGTACATTTCGTGAGGGCACAGGGTGTCGACATTGTGTTTGTGCCCTTGAATGTGCCCCCAAAAGATAATTTTATATTTTGTTTTCAGACAGCATTCCGAATCCCCCTTCTTGGCTTCAAAATCTTAGTTCCACCCCTGCCTTAGCTCTTCCTATCGTAATTATTCTTTTCTTTTTCTAGAAAACCAACCAATATGAATGAGGTGTTTGTTTTCTTTTCTTCGTGTTCATGTTGTATAGCTAGGGGTTCTGAGTTAATGGTCTATAGTGCTTTGACGGTTTCTTTTATGAGCGGATCATTACGAAATCATGAGCTGGAAACAATTTTCTAGATTGGAATTCGCCGCTAATGTTCACTTCGTGGTGATTAAAGATACCTGGGGCAAATTTCACTTAAGAATAATAGGCTTTAACGATCTCTTCGCTGAATAAAAAATGATTTAACTGATTGCATACCGTGCAGGTCCCTCTTTCGTAAATTACAGTAATTTCGTATGTAAGATAGACAAACATTTTAATCAATCGGTGATAATAATTGATATTTAAAAAAGAAATCACATCTCGTCGAAAGAGCACACGTCGGCGTTGCTATAATAGTGGGGGCTCAGTCGGTAGAGCAGTGGTCTCGTTATCCGGTGACCCGGGTTCGAACCAAGTCGATGCGCTAGTGCCCTTTGGTCCCCCTTTGGTAAGGCATTAATCCTCATTACCAGGTCCCTCGGAGAGGACCTTAAGCCGTCGATCTTCTGGTTGCTTACTAACAAGCTTTTATTGCTTTCTTAGCTGCCAGGTAAAATAACACCACTATCACTATAATTATATCATATTAATTTACTTGTTTATTTATTTCTACATTAATCTTGTTTATGTATTATTGGAACATTTCGAACTTTCGAGCCTTATGGGCAAAATCTTGAATTCGTGATATTTTCTTTCTTTTTAGCTGCCACTTTTTCCCTTACTTTTCTCGTTAGAAAAATGGCTTAGGTACACGTGTAACCATCATCATCATTATCCCACTCCTTTCCAAAAAAAATAATGTTTAAGTGACGTCCCTAAAGATGTTTATTTTTAATGTTTAGTATCGGCATAACGGCAAAGTAATGAGGCGAGGTGAGCAAAATGCTCCACTGCATGGGATCCATAGATGGGCTTCAATTCATTCTGGTAAAGGACAAAAAGTGAGGATGCTCAAGACTCCGGATGGCCGGCCTTGCATCATGACCGAAGATTTAATATGCCCCGTATTGAGTTTACTCTCTGCATCGTAACACCATTGCGCGACAATAATAATTATCAATAAAAATCTCCCCGATATCCTTTTAGTCAGGAAGATAAAACGTTTGCCCCTCTTATAACAAAATCATTTCAACTGATCTTGAAAAGGACTAAACGAAATATTGCACAGAAAAAGTCTACATACGATCCCCTCTTTCACGATCTCGTTAAGAAAAGCAACATTGTCTACATCCGATAAGTTCCCAAACCTGTTAATTATAGACTACATTATAGATTTTTTAAAGTTGTTTATGTCAGATACTCTCCTTTACATAATTCATGACAGCACTGTGTTATATGTATAATTTAACCTTATTAAGCAATATATGGTGATACTTGAAATACGTGATTCCAAATTTCAAACAGAAGCAATGCATTCTACATCAAGTGTCTTTAAGATGGGGGTAAAATTTAAGGGGCTTTGCATGAAGGGACTTACTATAAATTATTGTCATAACTTCTCAAATTAAAATCAGACGCAGACGAATGGGGAATTAAAAAGATGATAAAGTACGATGAAGGAGAAAAGTGAGATGATCATAAAAATAATGTGACTTGAAAATTGAACTTACATCATTTTTAGGCCCAATCGTTGGTAGTACTTGAGTGCCATCCAATAACTCTTGGAGGTAATTATTGGTTGCATTCTGTCCCTCAGCAGAAACGACAGTTCCACCAGCAAAAAGAAAAACTACCATTACGAGAGAAGTCACAAAATCACCCATTTTGATGTCCTTTGTTTTCCCGCGCCAGAATAAGAAAACACAAATTCACAGGTTATGAGAGAGGTATCGATTTTGCCCGCTCTCAGCAAAAGATTCATAAAATCGATTCTAGGTTGTTGTCAGGCGAAATAGCGCAGTGATTCGAAGACTGTCACGATATCGACCACTTGTGCCTTATTCGGTCAGCACCTTATTATATCATCACAAATTTTCAGCATTCAATGTTTCCTCAGAATATTAATCTCTGTAGAAATTAGCCAAGATTCTGCTTTTGTGCTCACTGTATTTCAATATAATTCATTGAATACATCCGTTGCTCAATGTTACAGTTTAAACACATGGTGATAAAATTGTAAGGTTCCAGCTAGAAAATATCATCTAGTACGCTGACCAATGCATCTATATCGCCTTGATGACTCAGGATTGGTTGTGTCAATTTCCTTCAATTTTTGTTCAGGCATCAGTCGATCTCCATCAGTCGCGCAACGCTTCTAAATTAACGGAAGAGCTTTTGCTTTTTCCTGTCCGCACACTCGCATCAATCGGAGGTCGATGGTACTTTCCTCTGTCCAACTTCACTTTATGTGTTTTTCAAACGAAATATCCATAACGCTTTTTACTGAGATCCGTAGAGAGTATATTGCCATGGAGATTTTAGCGATTTGAATTGTTTAGTCGTCTAGCTGGCTTCGAAGTCTTTCAGGTATAGAACTGAAGGTTTTTCCGGATGCAGCTTCAATAATCAGCTGATAATAGGCATAAATTATGCTTTAATTTGCCGTCACCACAGAGATGACAGAGGATTTTTTTTGTTTTTGTTAATTGTTGAATAAAATCTACATAGTCTTGTCAAAGAGGCAACAGGCTTATTCGACACGGTGTCAAAACATTTTTTTCCCCAGTTCCTAAAGAAACTCGGTGATCCAGAGACTTAAAACGATGTTGTTAAAGGCGATGAATCTCATTTACCACTAAATGATTTTATTAAGAGGAAAGCATAATGAGTCAAAACCACGTTTAGTTCAAAAGTACAAAGTTTTAGAATGTAGCGCGAAATGATTTTCGTCGAGTCACTTTTTCGGAGGAACCACATGACTGAGTGTTCATCAACCCCTCATCTACTCGATCGCCTGCCTCTCTTCCTTCAGATGCGTGCCTTCCGAACACGTCTGTCTCCTAGCTACAAATAGCGGAGGTGTTCGCTTTCGGCTCTCGAGCGTTCAACGCTTGGCTGGTTACGCAGGAGAAAGCAGACGACAATCTGTAGTATCGCGATATTCGGGAGTCGATCTCGCCAATAGTGCGCGCCATAACAATAAACCTCTTTCGTTTTACCAGCTTTTTTGCGCTGGGGGATTAATGTATTCGTAATATTCATCATGACTGTGGTAATCAGGCTTACCTCCTGCATTAGCGGCGATCGAGCTCCAGTGACACATTATTAATTAATTGAATTGCTAATTAAGATTTTGATCACCGGGGCCTAATGAGGGATCAAGTCCACTTGCGGAATAAGGGGACATGACCTAACGGGTGTATACGCCATGGCATATTGTGGAACAAAATAATGTTTTAATATAAAGAGAGATTGTAGTCAGTTTCCATGCGCAGTAGGTCATAATATTAATAGAGCGGTTTACTAAAATATTCGAATTATATGCATGCTGTTTAATAAAAGGTTGCGCTTTACCGTTAGCTTGCCCGGGCTTGCCCAACATAGCAACAAGTACCAGGGCTGTAGCCAGAGTTTGATGTTTGGGGGTGGGGGGGGGGGAGGGGCACATACATGTAATTGATCGACGTCCTGGGGAGAGGTCTAAAAAAGTTCAACCGATCTTGGATTTTAAAAAAAAAACGGGGGGGGGGGGGCACGTGCACCCCGCCCCCCCCCCCCACCCCGCCGTGGCTACGGGCCTGACAAGTACTATGCAGACTGGTTTCTTAGTATATTATTCAGTTTTAACAGGTTAATGGAATAACTCGTCCCTATAGGTCCCCCATGAAAGAAACATCCATAAATTTAAACCGTGGCCGTGGAAACCGTTCTTTTTGCTAAAACCAGACTTGGTGGAAATACCATATTGGCGTAAAAATTTCGCACACAGAAATTCCGTGGTCCGATTAAGAAATACCCCTGATCCTTGAAGGAAGCATAATTATTATAATTATAGGCCTACATTGCTTTAGGATCCGAAAGGAAATGTGTTGATTGGTCAATGAGAACAGAGCTTTGTTCACCTGCTAATAACATGTTCTGGTCGATAGATGGCGCTCGACTTGTAATTAATTATCTCAAAAGAGTCGTGGACTTTAATGAGCAGTATTATGTACGATATTGTTTACCAGTCCTACATAAGGGGGGCAGGCGCGGATCTACGGGGGGGGGGTTTAGGGGGTTCAACCCCCCCCCCTTGGGCGGCCCCCCCCCCCCCCCAAAAAAAAAGGAAAAAAAAAAAGAAAAAAAGAAAGAAAAAAGAACGCACGCTGTAGAGAGAAACCCTTTCAAGTGCAAATATTGTGAGAAGATATTCAACTCATCTGGTAACTTAACCAAACACATGATAACTCTGGATATAACTGTGTATTAAACTGTTACTTGATTTAAAAAGACGTTATCATGCACTGCTTTTTATGGTCTCCATTGTGTTAATAGATGCCAGGAAAACATCATTTACGGGGTTCAAATAAACACCCAAAAAAAAGCCAAATCTATTACATAATTTCTTCTTTTTTGTAGATACAAAAAAGAAGAAATTATGTTATAGATTTGGCGATTTGGGAGTGAAACCTGCTTTAAATAGCGATCACCTGTCTACCAATACCAATACCACTCTCCCCTCCCCCCCCCCCCCCTTTTGAATATTGCTATATGATTAAAGACCACCTGTTTTTAAACGGACCTCTTTTATTGTCTCATTTTGAGGGGTATTTACCTTCATTGTGTTTGCTTGCTTGTCATTAGCAGCAGTATTATATAGCCATGTTTGGATAATTTTATAAATACTTGAATATTAATTCTTTGATTGAGCATGGCGACCAAGCTAGAAAACAATTAAATGCCGAAAATTAATATTCAAATTTAGACGTCATACATGCAGATTCACAAGTAAATAGTAGTGATCTGCTCATATGAAAACAATGATTAGATAAGGTTGTCTTGTCTTCTTCTTCTTCTTCTTCTTCTTCTTCTTCTTCTATATCTTCTTCTTCTTTGTCTTCTTCTTCTCCTCCTCCTTCTTCTTCTTTGTCTTCTTTTATATCTTCTTTCTTCTCCTCGATCCTCCTTCTTCTTCTTCCTCTACTATTTCTTCACACTGCGCATGCGCACATAATGCTTTGTGTGTATCGTGTCGAAAAAGCGTGCATGCGCTTGCATGCTTTGTCAATTCATTATTTCGCGTGCATACAGTACATGCTGCGGCTACAGTACAGTCATTCACACACACAGATTTCAACGCATTGTCAGATTGAGAAGCATTGCCCACGTGAAACTGAAAGCTCAACATTTATACCGTTTTTATACTCGTAAGTATGATAAAATATATTTATAAACCATTTTGATAACGATTAAGCTACATGTATTGAAGGAGATGTGAATTTTTTTTTGGTGAATATGTGATACTGACGTCAAATTTTACTCGATTATTTTCCATGTTGAAAATTGGTTTGTCAGAATCAGTGACAGATGCAGAGCGAATGCATGGAAATGAATATGTGGGTACCTTGTTGCGTGCAGCATTTTTTAAAAGAGGTGAGACCAAGTTGAGTTGAATTGACGTTACGTGCAGACGGTTACTTAAAAGCCAAGGGTGTTTAAGCTAAGTAAATAGCTAAGGTTATGTTTAAAATATAAATGACATGAATGAGGTGTCAGGTCAGTATCAACAGTGGAAAATGGGAAATGGTGCTGGTTGAAATTGGTAAATTACTCTGGCGTCCGTCAGGAACTTGATTGTGAAAGAATGTGCATGATGTTGTGAGGTGATTGATTGAGATTAAGAAGTGAGAATTATGTTTCTGAATATCAGTAGGGGTGCTGATCCATGAATAAGAATCGTCTGCATAAACGAGGATTGTCTTTGTAAAGGCGGAGAGATGTGTCTGCATTTTTGCAGATGATTCTTATTTCAGGTCCACTCATCGGCGATGCGAAAAAAGGGATTCCGCAATAATTTTCTTGATGCATTTCACATTGACTTTGTACAGAGACTTTCAAGTTATGAGCAATAAATCTTTGGGAAGAAGGACAACCCATAAAAGTAGCAGTGAATTGGGGGTATTTCATTACGCAGAATCCTTTGTCCGCATTGCCAGCGCGTGAATCGGGAACCCGAAACCCGCAGAGCGCCAAAGAAAAAAGTGTCGAGAAAATGTGGACGATCCCTATTTTTAGGACGCAATTTTTCTGCCCTCGTTTATGCAGGAGATCCTCATTCTGGGACGAGCGCCCCTACTGAGTACTGACTGTATATATGAATGCAGCCTATGTGCATTTATGTAGATCTAGTATTACAGTCTTAACATAATTTTTTTTAACAATCTGACTACCAGTAGATCAAATTGAGTTTACATTTTTTCATTCTGCTTGTTCTTAATTTCTTCATCTAGATAAGTTGAATGACACATCCATCCAAGATGCCTGCTGCAGTCAAGGACTCGCCAAACAAGATCTTTGTTAGCAACCTTCCCAAGACATGGGATGAGGGCAGAATGGAGAAGTTGTTTGAAACCTTCGGGAAAATTAGCCAAGGTAGGGAAGGAAACCAATGATGGATTCAGACATTTTTTTAACAATCTTTACACATTTTCTTCTTTCTTTCTTCTTGGTCCACAAGAGCTTTTTCTGGGTTTTCATCTTTATTTTGCTTGGTTTTTGGGCAGGGTTTGAACTTGTTTTTTATTTTTTTATTTTTAAGATTATTATTCTATTTAATTTTTTATTTATTGCCTTTTTTTATAGTGTGAATGATGTGCTTGCAAAAGAGAGCCAGAATTTTTCAGCTGGCATGCAACTATACTTAAAAATTTGTTAGGCCAGTTCAGCATTACAATCCTTATCCTTATTGAAGTATGAAGTAAAGTTTGTGGGTTTACGATGTTCCGTTGATCTACATGTATACAGGGGAGGCATGTTGTACATGAGAATTTTGAAAGCTTACTATGAATTTTATGAAACCTGCAATACATTGGGACCTAAAATAGATTAATTGCATGTGTACGAAGTGAAAAACACATTAACAAAACATTTTCTTTAATTGTTGCTTGGTTTCTCATCAAACATGCATTCCTTTTTTCCCCTTGGTAAAAAGGTGCAAAGGTGAAACATGTTGCACATGACACATTTTAAAACTTATTATGTAACTTGTAATTCATCGTGACTCCATATATATACATGTATAGATTATTGCATTTATTAGAAGAATTTTTTTTCTTCAATTATCTATTGCTTGGTTTCTCATCATATATATATTTCTCCCCTCAGTTAATCTGATGAAGAACAAAGAGTCCGGAGATTCACGAGGGTTTGGCTTCATCACATTTGACACGGCAGAGGATGCCAATGATGCTATCCAGGGCATGAACGGCAAGGTAAGGTCAAGGGTCGAATGGTCAAGATGAAACAAGGCATACTTATAGCTACTTGACCCTCCACATAGCAAACAATGCCTAATCAGTGCCTGTTGGTCCCCCATGATCCCATTTTTCTTAAGTTAATTGAGAGCTGATTTAATGAGATAACCACCTGTTGGTTACCTTGCAGGGCGGTCTAATCCTCCTGGCCTAACTAGTACAGACGGCCTTTAAACTGGAATATTTCATATGTTAATCTTCACAACAGAACGCATGACTTTATGGCTATTTTTCAAAATGTTATCAATTTTCAATGACGAAATTCAAGTGGCGTGCTATCAATTACAGTTCCAATTTTGTCTGGGATTATTCACAAGCTGTAAATTAGTTCAGACCTTTCTCAGGTATTGTGACGAAAAACTCCATAGTTGAACTTTTGTGACAGTTATGCATTTGTATGTCCCATGAGATACCAATGCTAGTAAATGGTAAGAGCATACACTTGCATGAAATGTCTACCATAGTCCAACTTCAAGTTGATCTTGGTCTTTGTGAAACACCCCCCAGGTGTGGTTCCCCTGGGTATGTACTACCAAAATATTATTTTGTTTTGTTTTTTGTACAGGATGTTGAAGGTGTCCAGCTGAAGGTAGATGCTGCGCTCAAGTCTCTGCACTCCGGCGGAGGAGGTGGCATGGGCGATAGGGGCGGCCGAGGGGGCTTCAGAGGTGGCCGAGGGGGCTTCCAAAGGTAAGGAGAACAGGTAATCAGTGGCGGAAGTCACTGTGTCAGTTTATTAGCTGTAGATGGAAGAATATTACTCTTACCAAGTTTAAGAGTTTGTTATTAAGACTAAAATGATAGGTGGGGTTGGGGTTAATAAGGGAATAGTGATGGAGAGGCTATGGGGTAAGAAGCTAAAAATAGATGGTGTGCTCAAATCTCTGCATTCTGGCCTAAGGTAAAGAGGATAAGTAATGCTATGTTTCAGATGGAAGTCATTTACTTTACTGTGTCTGTGTCAGTTATTAACTGTAGATGGAAGATTATTATTCTTGCCAAGTATTTGAGCTATTTATTAAAATAATAACTATGACCTAAAGCAATAATTTGTTCAACTCTTGATGAACCATGTTTATCTTTCAGCACCTATCTGCTGAAAGAGGTCGACTGTAAGTTGGTTCTTCGGGAAAAAAATACACATGGTGTAGTAGCCAAAAAGAGCCCCCCAAAAATTTGTGTAGAGTTCAATGCAAAACAAATTAAAGAGTGTTATTTTCATGCAAGGAAGCTTGAAAAGTAGCCTCTGTAAATTTTTTTTTCCCTGTGGTTCTTGCATATTGCTAATTACATTCCTTTTAATCAATAATATTTATTCTTTCCATTTATAGAGGAAGAGGCGGACCCCTTATGCGTGGAGGTCCAATGGGGGGATTCCCACCACGAGGCGGCCCAAGGGGTGGTTTCATGCCAAGGGGACGTGGCGGCCCTTACTCAAGGGGAGGTTATGGCGGAGACCGGGACTCCGGTTATGATGGAGGACCCCCTTCAAGAGGAATGGGGGGACGTGGCCGCTACGATGGCCCACCCAGGGGCGGACCACCAAGGGGAGGACCAAGGGGCGCAATGAGAGGATCGCCTAGGGGTGCACCCAGAGGGGCACCTAGAGGACGTGGAGGACCAGGAAGGTGAGAGAAAGACTGTTCTTACACTCTGTAACATACTTTGAATGGTATTGATCAAACCGGAAAAAGGAAAGTGCTATAAATAATATTCAGAATAGAAATGTAGGAACAAGATTAATCCCAAGTCCAAAGCCACCAACCACCAGTGTCCTTGCACAGTGCAAGTGTTATTATTACCCCCCCCCCCCCCCCAAAAAAAAAAAAAAAAAAATGCTTGGCACTCTTCCTTAGATTAACTGCTATTGAGCATGATGTTCATCTAGTCATTCCATCTGGTCTTCTCATTTATTACCTAATTACTGAATTTGGTTGTGTAAATCTACATAATATACTCACAATCACATACCTGTATGCTTGCCTTCTTGTTATTTCAGGTGATATTATATCTGAAATGTTGTTTGATCTGAGACCCGTTTCACAAAGCATTCTTTTAATGACAAATGACAAAAATCAGTGACAAATCTGCTGATAACCAATCAGAAGCATGGATTTCAGTAGCTTATAACAAAAACTGTCATTTGTCACTGATGACAAGTTTTGTAAAATGCCCCCCTGACATTATTATTTTCTACTTCTCGTAGGCCACTGATCGATAGACCCCCAATGGAGGAGATGGACCAGGATTCAGGCTACAACGCACCCAGAGGAAGCAGACCTCTACTTGGTAAAGGTAATCCTTCACGTTCCACTGGTCCTCCACGCATGGTGCATGATGGTGGAGACTAGAGGAGACGTACCATAGTTTCTAGTGCCTTTGTCGTTTTCGATTTGCTTCACAATACCTACTTATAGCTACTTGCACCCTCTATATAGCAAACATGCTTTATTTTGAAAATTTTTATTATTTTATTTACTTATTTATTTATATCATTGATTTCTTTTTGTTTCGTTAGTGTGAATTATGTGCCTGAAAAAGGGAGCCAGAATTTGTCAGCTTTATTATGAAAACAATGTCTAATCGGTGACCATTGGTCCCCATGATGCCCTTTTTCTTATGTTAATTGAGAGCTTATTTAATGAGATAATCACCTGTCAGTGACCACGCTGTGTGGTCTAATCCTTCTTGGCCAAACTAGTACAGACAGGCTTTAATACATAGCTCTTGTTTGATTCCTTTGTCTGTGATAATCAAATGAAAGAATTCAAGCCAAAACGTATTGGTGACATCACGTGATTTTCAAAGAGCCTCATATTTTGTTGTTATTTTGATGAATAATTCTTTTTTCTGTGTTAATCCTTTGAGGAATCCAAGCCAAACTGCATTGGTGACAGATGATTTTCAAAGAGCATTCTGTTGTTTGATCCTGTCCAAAGTGAATTGTATTAGCTCTCAATGAAAACTTTCCCCATTGTAAATAAGTTGATGGAGGCATTTTCTTTCCACAGGTTTGTCAGGACATGTCTAATTCAATTTAAAAAAAATGCTGGGGACATTATTTATTTAATCTTTTTCTCACCACATAGATCCAAGTTCAATTGTCACTTTCTAATTGATAGATATTTAACTATTCTATACATTTTCAGAGCCTCTGTTACAAGACCCAGGAGCACCAGAATTCAGACAAGCGAGGGAGCCCCTCGGACATCCGATGGAGAGACCTCAAGAAGGATATCGAAGTAAGTTTGTGCGACTTACAAGTTTCTGACTGTTCACCTTGAAATTATATTGGGGGTCATGTCATGTAGAAAGTGACATTTGTAAGAGTGAAAATTTTAAGTTTTTGACTTAACTGTTTTGATTTTGTTGTCGTTGGTTGATTGCATGTCTTGTTGATAGTGAAATTTGTGAAAGAAATTGAAAGAACACTGTTGAGTTCGATTTATTTTCTCCAAAGTATAATTTGAGACTCTTTTTTTTTTTTGGTTACCAAGAGCATAAGTAAATTCAAAAGTTCTATTAAAAACTTATATTCTATTTTCTTCAGGGATTTTTTTCTTCAGAAATTTTTTCAGATATAAGTATTGTAGTCGATTCGTATGTTCATTGTTGTGATTTGTTAATTGAATGAAGTTTAAATTGAAGATGCAGCATGACACATCGTCATTGCATGGATGTGCTATGCTGTGACAATGAGCTAGAGTAAACTACACTGTTGAATGACTGTCCTGCACATTTGCAACAGAGGAGAACCAGAAGGGTGTTGGTGTCAACTCTGTGGAAAGTGATACGAGTCGACGCCCTTCTGGCCCTCATCAGTCGATATCAAATATATGTGAGATGCAGAAGAGTGGAATGCATGACTCCTCTCACTATAGGATCTTTTATAACACATTCATAATGGTATATGATGATTGTTTTACCTGACTGCTATTAAGAAGGCATGTACATGTATATATGCTTGTAAGTAAGCAACCAGAGGACCGACAGCTTTAAATCCTCTCCAATGGACTTGGTTATGAGGATAAATGCCTTACCAAAGGGCATGAGCGCATTGACTTGGTTTCAAACACAGTACCTCCCAGTTTCGAGACCACTGCTCTACCACTGAGCCATAGCGCCTTCTCAATTCATCTAAATTCAACGCGGGAAAGTTCAGTAAACTAATACAGGAAGACTGCTGACTCTGAACTCATCACCCTCTCTCTTCTCTTTGTCTGTGCTTGATTTTTTACCCTTAAAGATCCGCAACAGCGTAGGCCTGGTATGAATCCGGATCACCGGCAGCAGTGGTCCAACAATGGCCGGAATGGTAAATCCCTTTGCAGTGATGACATCATCACACTATCCTTTTCCTGTGCTGTTTAATGTTATTAATGTACACTGACTTCATGATTTTTTTTCTCATTTTTTAAACTACATGCAGTGGTGTCATGTGCAGTACATAGCTAGCACACTAACCACATTAACACAACCCCCAACAATCTTAACCCACATTAAATAGGCAGTGTGCAGTGTATACAACTCTCTTTTAATAATGAATATTCACATGCCCTTTCAAGTAGCTGTACATTAACAAAAAATTCTTTATTCACAACAAATGTTTTGCTGTGGTTTACACTATGGAGATGCACACAAGTGATCAACAGTGCGGAGACATTCCAAAATTTATTACAAGCGTCCAGGCAGACACAAATTACCAGTCACATTGATTTGATGTTCCTTTTTTTTTATGGGTGGAACATAAAGGTACCTGGCACATGCCTTCTTTTGTTACAGGTGGAACAAAATGAGAACATATTCATCAAAGTTGAACACAATTCCCATCCAGCTGCAAGAACATAACATCCCTTCTCCTTTTTTTTTCTTAGGTTGAGGTGACGAAAAAATACTTCTCCTAAAAAAATCAACAACAAAACAAAATCGCTCATCCGGTTTTCAATTTTTGTTTTCTGTTTTGTTAGGTGGTGGGTATTCCGATGGTGGTTTGCTTCCGATGCGGCAAGCGCAGTGGGACAGTGCACCCGTCAGAAGAGAGCAGGGTAAAGAAATCCAATCAACCATTACTTATGTCATTTTAAATCATATCATTTTACCATAGACATTCCAAGAGACGTGGACAATAGATCTGCGTGTTTGTTTTTCTTCCATTTTTTACCATTCTCCCATTTCTTGGTTGATGTGATTGTGTGTTTCTTCCCGTCTTCATTTCATGATGGTTTACTGTTGTGTGTTTTATGAAATGATCAGTGGTAGGAAATACACGATATAGCTTAACCTGTTGCTGTGCTGTGTTTCACTCAATGTTTTAATGCTTAGCATTGTTTTTATGTCACACTCTAATTAGTGTTCCATCCTAGTAAAACCTTATTGTGATGCGTTGTTTCAAAGAAAATCTTCACATTTATATGTAGTAGAAATGCATGACTTTCACAAAAATGTAAAAAACACTGTACATGTAAGTTTTGTATGTGTGTGCATTTACATAAAATATATGTACCTTGTTTTTTTCTTCTAGGCATTTATTAGGCCATTATCGTAATGTTATCAAATCTATGCGTAAACATTATGGCTAATACCCTACATGTACCCAACAACACCTATTACAATATGCAAATTGCATTCTGACTATCGAAATACAATTATTTGTAACAGGAATTGAAATGATTCGTAATGAGGCACTTAGTGTAAATTTGGTAACATTACAAAAGTAGGCTATTATAAATTAGGGACTTGTTGAACAGGGTATAGTTATGAGTCATGCAGCAAGCAATAGGCATCTTACACCTAAAGAAACCTTTTGTCATATGTAACAATAATAAGGAAGTAGGCACTATGAACATGACGGATAAAGAAAGCGGACAAAATATACAGTTCCTCAGGTAGACAAAGGAACATCCCTTCACTGCTATTATGTAAAAAGTGAATATGCATGTGACACCTGTTCTACACATTTTTACATAATAGCAGTGAAGGGATGTTCCTTTGTCTACCTGAGGAGCTGTATATTTTGTCCGCTTTCTTTGTCAGTCATGTTCATAGTGAGGGGTAAAAGGTTTAAATAATTGGGATTAGGGATTAAAAGGGAGAAAAGCTATTGAGTGGGGGGGGGGGGGGGGGTTAATGGTGAGAAGGATGCAAAAGGTAGGACATGGGATTAAAAAGGGGAATAGCAATGGAGGGGCCAGGTGGTAAGGAGGTTACAATAGGTGGGATTAAAACTGCCAAATAGATAAACGACCTATTTTGAGCCTAGTTATTTCAAAGTTAATCTTCATGTAATTACAATGTAAGTCCCTAACCATGCAGTTACGTGTGCTTAAAAGTATTTCCCTACGCTTCATATAGCTTTAGTAATCATTCAAGTGTCTGGAATTACATAGTACAGTACATTCTGATAAGGTCTCTGCTTCATCGTTTGAAAAAAATCCACCACCAGTAGCCAAATTTGCAGTTTATTAATTTCAAAATGTAATTTCTAAGGCAGGATTACAAACTGCCCATGTGTGTGTATGTAGTTTGTACTTGTGGTGTTTGTGTGGATAACCCTGCTTATTTATGTTTTCACTTGTTGAAGGATGAAATCATTGGTAATTCATCTCTAATTGATGGTGTTATGTTGTTTCTTTCCTTTAGAACCCCTCATGCGCGACAGAGAGGCTCGAGCACCACCTCCAATGGAACGTCTTACAGGTACATGATCTCACTTACACTTCTTCTGGGTTAATACTGAGAGTATAATGAAACCAGTATAAGTGTTACACACAAAAAGTGGTCTTAATGTTTTTGAGACAATCTATTTTCCCTATTTTTGTTTAGTTTGGCTCGATAATTTCTGAATCCAAGCCCTAAAAATATGCCAAATGCATGAGTAGAAATATTTATGCACCCATTATCCATTTTTGTTTTATGACTATATTGCGTTTGATGCCATGAATTTTACAAAGAACTCCTTAGATAGGGATCGATGCACTAGAACTTGAAAAAACAGGCAAAAGGAAGAATGAAGTATCAATAAAGGAATATTTTTTTTGGGGGGGGGGGGGGGGGGGGTAATGTGCTCATCTTTATTTGATGAACATTCTACATACATTGGTTCACTACTAACATTCTTTTTTTTTAAATCATGAATTTAAAATAAAACCATGTACATTTTATTTTTTAGGTTTCTATAATTGAGTTTTGACATGCATGCTAATATTGGAAATTTTATTAACATATATATGTACACATATATTAATCTTCTCCAATGGTTCTGTCTTGAATTTTAGCCGAGCGCCCTCGCTCATCCTTCCCACCGGAGCGTGAAGCAAGCTACGGCGGCGGCCGAGGTGGAGGTGCTGCTGCTTCAACTCAGTATGGCGAGGAGAGCTACGGTAAGTGGTTAAAGAGTAGGTTGAGAGCATCAGATGAAATATGTTCCCTGAAAAGCATTGTTCTTCAAATGCCTTAATATTCTAAATATGGCATATAACAGTATAAATAATTGGACAGATTTTTATGCCACATGTTTGTGTAGTCTCATATACATATTCCTGTGTACAGTGCAAGATGGCCAAATTTTTTATCATTCTGATGATTCCAGAACCTTGCAGTCCACACCAATACTTATATGCTAGATGATAAACTTTTTCTGATCGATTTCTCACCGTTTCTTTCACAATGCAATCGCATGACCAGAACTCACTTTATCTTTAAGCATAGAAAAACAGGCATTTTTACCAGAATCATTGAAACATGTACTAAAGGGACCTGTCTACAAAGACCACTTTTTGTGTTTCCCTTGGGTGGTCGCTATAGACAGGTTTTGTTGTTAGTAGTAGAAGTAGTAGCAGTATGTTTAACATAAAGTACTCATGAAGTGTCAGGAAAGGCACCTCCTTTATTCACCCATGCCGTGCTTTTACCATCAGGTGGAGGAGCCCGAGGTGGTGCCGCTGGACGTGGTGGTGGTGGACGGGAGGAGTTTGGCCAGAGCCGCGGGGGAGGAGCCAGCTCCTACGACTACCAGGCCGAGTCCAGACCGACCAGGGGGGCAGAGTATGGGGCTGCAGCCTCTGCTGATCCTCTCTTCAGGTCTAGGGACCCGTACGGTGCTGCTAACAGTGACCCTGCACCAGCTCGCCAGACCAGGGAAAGGTGAGACATCCGTATAGAACCCCCCATTTCCGTTATTGATAACAGTTACAATAATTGTTTTGAGCTACTGAAATCTTTACATTTGATACAAAGCTTTATCTGATACAGATTTTTGCTGATACATTTTCTCGAAATAAAATAAAAATTTATTGTGTTCTGAGATCGATTATTGAAGACATTGGTTAAGCTGACTTTGCTGGAAATACAAACAAATTCAGGAACAAAATGCATTCTTGGTGGTCTTCTTTGGCAAGTAGTCTAAGCTGAAATATTTATTAACATTAAAAGAAATGTGAATTTAGTTTCATTTTGTATACATTTTTCATTTTCTTCACAAAAATGGTTTAAAAATGTACTGTCAAAGTTGGCCAAGTTTTCACACTATTTTGGGGGTAACATGACTCACTATCAGTTTGTCTTCTCAGATACCATGAAGCCCAAAATATTGATAAGTGTTTGATTAAAGTTCCTATGACCATACTCTCTTTCCAATACAGCTTCATGGAACGCGATTATGCACCCCCAGCACGAAGCGCCGACCCTTACGGTGCTGCACCATCGGCCGCTGCGTCCCGCGGATACGGAGCCCGAGAGCCCGCCCTTCCCCGTGATGCCCCACTCTCACGCGAAGCACCACGAGGGCGGGACCCCCTCCCGTCCAGGGACTACGCCCCTCCCGCCCGCAGCCAGAGAGATTATGCTGAACCGAGGCGCGAAGAGACCGTGAGGGATTACGCCAGGGGAGGCGCTGGCGGTGGCGGCGGAGCCAGGGGAGGTTACGCTGATGAAAGGCCAGCGGCTTCTTCTTTTGCTTCAAGAACATTTGAAGACTATGGTAAATATACCTCGTTGACTGAACAGAGGTTTCTGCATTTTTACTGGTGATTTGTTCCACTCATGAATTCTATAAGATCTTATTTGTTTTGCAGATTTTAGCTGAGGAATCTAACACGAGTTACCTTTCCACAGTTTGGATGAAAATTAGTGTTTGACTGAAACTCACAATATCCTCAATAAAGCTTGTATTTTGCTGATGAAATGTTCTTACACTTGGGAACAATTGAAGAAAAAGCTCATGGAGTAAATTGTCCCCCCCCCCATCTTTTCCTTTTTTTTAAAGCTAAATGCTTTGTGTAACTAACCATTCAGTTTAAATCACACAATATAAGCAGTGCAGGTTACTTAGTGTATGCAATCCAACTTGGATGTGAATATCTGTTCGTTACATTAGCTGCAACTGTGAAGAAAGACAAATACTTTATTAACACCAAAGATAGTAACTACCATACTAGTGCATTGTCCAAACTCATGACATTACAGAAAACCATATCATCTTTCACCAAAAAAATGTATAATATTGCATGTCTTTTGATTAGTTGAATTAGTTTTTTCAACGTACGTAAGACAACCATGGACTCATCTGTCATTTTTTGTCTCGCAGACAAAGCTAGTAGCCGTGGATACGGAGCTGCTTCTGACAGCTTTGGTGCTGCCAGGGACCCTGCCGGTAAGTTTCTATTAACCCTCTCCCTACCGTAGTCTTATGACCCATGCATGGAATGAAAGACAGTTAGGGTTTGTGGTAACACAAGGGTTAGGATGTGATCTGTCACCACAGGAAAGCAATGATAATGACAAAGTGCTGTGTGAAACTAATGCTACAGGGAGCCAAGTACACACGCTTTGGAAACCATATGGGGGTAGATTATGCTACATGAAAAGAAAAGTATGGAAAGGAAAAAAATCTAATGATCAGAACCTAACTAAAAACCCTTTCATCTCACATGCATTTTTGATGGGCTTAAACTCATTGAGTTCAATATCATATAGTAGTCTGCTTTGAAACTAACCAATGTTGCGACGTCATATTCAGGATACGATTCCGAAAGAGAATTTCAAATAATTTGCGGGTTCAGGAAAAGAAATAGATATGAGTATAAACAGAACAAAAACTGTTAAAAACCAGTGAAGTGGAATTCTGAGCCAGTTTGAGTGGCTGGATGTCACAGTGGGCATGATAAACTACTAAAACTGAAGAGATGCAAACTTAGAATCCAATATATGGGAGAAGGATGAACAGAATATTACCTCTACGTCGTTATTACCTTAAACATGAATGAATATCTTACTGGGAATTCAAAAATGAAATTCATGAATTTCAAACCATGATGCAAGTTGTACATATGTATTTAAGATTAGGAGTGATTCTATTTTTTTTAGTGCCATCCTGAAAATGAAAAATCAAATAATGAAAGCAATTATCAAAATGTTCAATATGTGATAGATGTATATTTATATTACAGCCCTTTTTATGTGGTCGTAAAAAGACTTGATAACTTAACTTGATATTGGACCGGATAAGTTACAGTGCTGTAAGAATAATTATTTTATCTGTCCATATTGCGATTAAAGTTCAGGCATTACCTGTTGTGTACGACAGATATGTTTTACAAAATGTGAAAGCTGTAGTAATACTACAAGCTTGTCAGGTGCTGACATAAGGGAATGAAAAATGAAAACAAATGAATATAAGTAACGATGCAGAACAATCTTATGAAATTGAAATCGTAACAAAAACTTATTTGGCAATTACCAAGGCCATTCATTCCGTGTATGAAAATGTCAACTATAATTGTTATGTAACAAAAATATAACTGAAAACTATTGAATGACTAAGAATCGTTTTTTCAACTTCGGCGTGCGATATTTCACCTTATCAGGAGGCCCTCTACAAAAAAAAAAAACGACATAAAAAATGACCAAAGAATCATACACCGACGACTAACAATGTACAAGGGGGGGATATATGAGGTTGTGAAAATGGAAGACATAATATTTTATCTTCAAGAAAGCAGGGATAAAGATTTAATTTCAGAGAAGATAAAAAATGAAAGAGATATTGTGAAATACAAATACAAAAAAGGCACAGTGTATGTATTCCATTATATGAAAATGGAAAAAGGCAATCAAACTTTGCGTAGTCATGACAAGTAGCATGTCTCATGTATGTTTTAGAAACAAAAAATGGACTGTCTTTAGCTAAGGGAATTTCAAGGAAATGCTGACTTATGTCTTTCAGAGCTTTTACATCTCTCTGTTAATATTACACCTACCTGTAATTTCAAAGATTCATACAATGAGCAATTTATGGGCAAAATTTGACAAATATAAGAGATAAATAAAATATAAACATTCACAAAAGATTTTGACATTGCTTGAACATCATGTCCGCAAATTATGAAAACAAAAACTTTTCAAGACTCAAGACAGCAAAATAAAGCAAATAGAAATGCAAAAAACACAGCAACATTAACTAAAAGTATGGCCTCCTGATGCAACAGGTAAATTGACACATGCTTCAGTGGTCTTCCAGACCGACCCAAACTAAAAAAAAATGCCCCAACCCCTATACCTCACCCATGTTGTTTCTCCTAAACTATACAGGAAGTACGTCCAGCTCAAGATCGGCCTATGCCTCCCGCGATCCGTACCCAAGTGGGCGCGGCGATCGTGCCGAAAAGCCCGGGTACGGGGACCCCTTCAGATCCGCACCCCAATCCTCCTCCTATGGAGGGGGTCGCTCTGCCCCCTCCGATAGAAATGGGGGCGGCCGCCCGTACAGCCGATATTAGACTACAAGAAAGCAGTTTGAATGCTGGGGGAAAAATTGAAGAATAATGCCTATACATGTAGGGCAAGTGAAAACATCATTTGGGCATTCGTTGAAGAATGATTTGTAAATAGGAATGCATTTTTATGCGATGCATCCAGCATAGTAAGTGAATATACTGTTGTTAACCGTAAGTGTATCTCGTGATGTTCCTAGTGGTATGGAATCCTACAATGGGTGTATTGACTGATTGTCCTGAAAGGATTTTATATTGGACTAGATTGAAATGATAGTTTTTAATATTTGAGATACTGTACAGTCATGCAAGTTATTTGTAAAGTTTTAAGGGTGATTACATTTTTTCACATAGCAAAGAGGTTTATTAGCAAAATGAATGAAATTACTACCACAGTAATGTCACTCTCAAACCCGTTGAAAACGGTTGTTTCTAAAAACTGTCTTCAAGAGCATGAATAATGGTAATAATCTTTTTTCTACACATACACAACAAAAAATGAAGCTTGATGGATTGAAATTAACCCTAGGGAATTTGCTAATGTGGGGTATATTTTTTTTTCTTCTAAGGTCAACACAGTCATCCAAGTAAAATACATTTAGAATTGAGAGAGAGAGAAGATGAAGTATATGTGTATAATTTTCAACAGAATCTTTTCAACCATTACTGAAATTACTTCTTGAGCTATTGTACAATGGAATGAATGCATTAAAAAATGAAAAAATAAACTGAGAAGCACCCCCACCCCCCCCCCCCCTCCCCCAACAAAAACATGAGGTGCGTACATGTGATGCGTTTCAATACAGAAACAAAGTTACATGACACAAAAAGAAAAATAAACAAAAAAATGATTCTGCAAAATTTGAAGTGTAAAATGAAGGTCTATAACTTGGGAAGTCACTTTCATTCATAGTTCATACATTGCAGATGATGAATTAAAGAAAGAGCTACTGTGAAAATAAACCCCAAACATTGTCATTACCCTGTTGAAAGCATAATCTATGAAATGGAAACAAATGTAAGCCCAAAGAGTACTTCTGATATCAAGACAAAGAGGAACACTTCACATATGTTTTTACTATTTTAATGAAGAAAAACAAGATTTTGAATGGTGCAAGTAGTATCTCAAGGTACGCTGTGTGCCATTGTAAATTTGTTATATAGGTAAATTGAATTAAGCAAATATGAATAGAAGTGTATCAAACTTGTTGTTGTAATTGATGTTCAATTCATGAAGAAGATGTTAGTTCGATCCATAGACAAGTTTTTGAAGGATGTGTACATATGTGTTAGTAACCTGATCTGTTTTTAACGAGGCATGGTGTTTCAACAACAAAAAGGGCGGTAGAATCAATAGCGAAATAAAGTGATTGGAATGATATGGATGCTAAAAAAAAAATTAAAAAAAAACAGATTTTCGGAGCTCAGAGAGAAAATGTTTGACCAGGTATAGGATATGCACTATTTTCTATTTTTATTTTCATCATTTTATTTTGTACTTAGCTTTTTTAATGCACAAAATATTATGATATAAATTTATTCCCCAGTAAATAGCCTCTATGCCCCCCCCCCTTGCAGTAGAGGCGTCATTAGTTATTTTTGTATTCTTGTTTAAAGTTCCCATCGAATGTACTATGCTAACATTATCTCACACTGAAGCGAGTATTTTTAATACCTCAAAATGAAGGGGAAAAATGAGAAAGAAAAATTAATGTGTAGGGTGCAATTACAAACATGGAAATGGGATATGAATTAAAATATGTTGCTAATGCAAAAACAACAAAAAAAAACAGGAAGAAGGGGGAAAAAGAAGGTTTCTACAAGTATTTGCTGCTGAAATGTAACTGCTTTTATATTTTATTATGTATCTTTAGCAAAAAATGATCATCAAGTAATTGTTTTTTAAAGTCTCTTGTATGAATTATGTATCGCACTTTGTATGTAGTATTGTCATCTTTTAGACATTGAACGCTGTATTGATAAACTATGATAAAGAACCTAAAGAAACGTCTGACACTTTTCATTCTTTGCAATATTTCACATAACACTAACAGGGCTTGCTGCATTAACAATTATTTGGTTATCACATGTACAATTTCGATAGCAAAAGTTATTAAAAAAAAGGAAAGATACATGTTTGTATTAAGGTCGCTTCGTAATCTATTAGGCCTATAATATATCCATGATTTCTGGGGAGTGTTTCACAAAGATCCTAAGTAGAACTTAACACTAAGTTGGACTTAAAAAGTATGGACAGCCATTGAAGCCTTAAATTGAAATATATTCAAAAGCAAAAATTGGAATATTTTAGACTTTTCATCAATTCCTCATCAAGAACATGAAATCTCCCATGATAATAGAAAATATGAATGATTTGAATCAACATTTTATGCCTTCTGAAAAAAAATTACAAAATATTTTCAAGGATGCTAATGGCTTCCCATGAATTTTAAGTCCAACTTAGAGATAAGTTCAACTTAGGATCTTTGTGAAACACCCCCCAGGTGTCGTAACTGGGATATCCTGGGTTCAAAGCACTAAGTTGATGTGCTAGTGCTCTTTGGTAAGACATTGGTCCTCGATTACCAGTTCCTTTGGTTATTAATAAAATAAATGTAATCAAGATGGGATTTTCACCCCCATTATCTTGCCTTTTTAAATCATTGTAATGATATCATTGCAGCAGGCTTTACACTAACAAAATATGTAAATATATAATGTTATTACTGTGTCATGATCCATTTATTTTACAACAATGCCATAACTCACCAAACTTAACCTACATGTACAATCAATAAACGTGCTCTACATTCATATTGCATCACAAACAATCCTTTCACTAGGGAATCGCAACATTTCACCCACTGAACTTTTACATGTCAATACACACATACCTGCTATTTTCATCACATTTACATGTTTCAAGTAAACAAAGAGTTCTGAAACCACAATGTCTTGAGGTAAAGAAAAGAGATGAAAAAAGCACATCCATCCGTACTTTTGTAACAAAATCTGGTTTGCTTTCACAACTCTTTATGTTCTCCTGCAAAACACATTCAAACTTAAGTGTCTTATACAAGATGTCGCTGCCTTACCAAACAACTCTGTCAACATTCATAAGATGAACAGTTGATGGAAACAAAAACTGTATTTTATACCCTTTTTTTTGTCACCATAATGAAAGTGAGGGGAATAATGAATGGGAAAGAAAGAGAGCAAATATTTTGTTCTTTTCCGTTTTCAACAAGTGACTGATGAGTCAAATCAAACTAGTGTCTGAATCTCAGAGAATGTACTCTGTCATGTTTTCGTATCTTGTTAAAAATCATTCTTTCAATCAGGTGTAAAACCAACCGTGAAAAACAGTCCCAGAGTTTCAAGAAAGAGTGTTTGTCAAAAGTCAAAACTGAAGATTAATGAACATGGCATGAAATACAGATCTGAAATATTTGACTACATAAACGTGCACGAAGCAACTAAATAATACATGCATCTCTATTCATAATTGTGTTGATAAAGAGATACAAACTGAGCAGATATGGATTCTGGTCCCCTCCAAGATATATCCATGAACATGTGTAAGTAAAATGGTATCCCGAGTCATAGTAAAATGTATTTCGATGTATTTATTTATTTGTCCAATGTCGTTGAACATGGATATTTGGTTTGCTCACATGTAAAATAAAGGCTCAGTCAAAGTTAACAAAGAACAGAAATATGGTACGGATATGTTTTAGTGATGACAAAATAATAGTCATACATCAAAATGATAAATGAGTTCTTCTGAAAAATCATGGAAAGTTTTGGAAAATGAAGGAACAAAAATCTCCCAAAGTCATGGAAATTGTGAGGGGAGGTAGTGGCTATCACAAACATGAATCGCTTTGTGGTAATTGGGTGCTGCAACCCATACCAAAAAGGAAATTACAAATATCTAGTCATGGAAAAAGGCAAAATTGAAAATCATGGAAAGTCGTGAAACTTGGTTCTCAAATTTCAGTGGGAACCCTGGTACAGTCAAACCTGCTTTAGTGACCACCTGTCTACAAAGGCCACATTTGTTGTTTCCCTTAAAAATGGTCTTTCATTGAATCATGTACTACAGGAACCTGTCTACAATGACCACCTGTCTACAAAGGCCACTTTTGTGCTTCCCTTGGGCGGTCGCTATAGACAGGTTTGACTGTACATGTATTTGTGACAATCTGGACTATTGGTTGCATTACGGATCTGACATTTTCAGAGTCATAAGGGAGTTAACTCGGTGTACTGTATATGAGTTAAAGGTACTATGTCCCTTTTGCAGCCAACTTCAAATTCTGTAGAACTTTGCAGGAATTATGAATATTTCATATATGTCCTATCTGTGAAATTTGAACGTTAGTAGTGTCCTCATATTCAAATTATGCAAGGAAACCCGTTTACTTGCTAGACTTCACTGTCAGACACTATTGAGTGACTGACTGGCTTTTTTCTGGCTTTTTTTCTTCTTTGGTAATAACATACATGAAAAGAGTTGTAAAGGGTACATGAGCATTTGTCTACATCAATAACACACTTCTTGTGATGGCCAAAATTAAACTGATTGAATCTTTGCGCAGCATAAAACGTATGACCATTCGGTACAATTGTCTGAAAATCAAGACTAGTACTTTTGGGCTCTATAGCCCTAAAGTCGATTTGACAACTAATAGTCATTATTTTCCCACTTGAAGACATTTTCAAGCCCACCTTTTTTAGGGAAGTTCTAAATAAGTATTATCTTTCAAATGCAGTTGGAATTTAACTTTTTCATTTTTTTGGCCTGCAAATGGGACATAGTACCTTTAATAATAACCCCCGTCTGTCTCCAAACAGACGAATCATGGGATGAAGCTAATATATAACCTGGCCTGAAAGATAGTAGGGAGTATTGTTTGTGTCATTTTATTGTGAAAGAAAGTATCTAAAAGTTTTTCTGAATGGTTGATCAAGCCTTAAATTTCAATATTTTTAGGGCAAGGCCACTTTTCTGTAGGGCACATTCCTATATTACAGCACAAATAGGAAGAATTGGAAAGGGCACAAAAAATCTCCAAGGCCAATGAGAGGGGCATTGAGGCCAATCAAAGGGGCATCCAAGGCCATGGCCTTGGTGGCCCTGGATTAATTTAAGCCCTGGTTGATATATTTAGTAAATAGGAACAATTGTGTATAACAAAGATCAGAATTGTCAAATTGAAGGGGGAATATGACTAAATCGTGCTGAAAATGAAAAATCACAAAGTAAAGCACTGGATGTGAAATTAGGGAATAAGATAATGGAAATGTTGGAATAACAACTCCAACTTAATTTTTTTTTCTACTCCTGTTTTGGGATTTTAGAGCATTTGGAAAGTAATGCATGAGACGTCCCTTGTGCTATAAATTGTGATATTGATTTGTGTGGGCATTAAACGAAAAAAGAAGGCCCATATATTTTTTTTTTTTAAACCTTTATGGGAACCCAACCTTCTTGTTTACATTCACAAAGATCATGAGATATAGCTGCCTACTTGTTATTTGCTATATCCTTGATCAGAACCACTTACATGTATATAAAGTAAAGTAAGGAGCCTAAGTGTGTACCGACAAAGAAATGTCAACAACTGTATTTTATTAAAAATATACAAAAGACAAGTTCCCAGAAGATGGGAAGAAAAGGATCGCAGAGAAAGCACTCCATTATACAAGATATGTGATCCAGGAAAATTCAAGGAAAAGAAAAAAGAAAGTGCAGAAATGTGGTAAGTATGAAATAGAGAGAACAAAAATACTAGTCACTCTCGTCTTTTAATTGTAGAACGTTACCAACAAAAAAAGACTGCAATTTGCACAAATCAACTAAAGTTGATTTCAACAGAAGAACTGCAGTATGAAACAAAGTATATGAAAGGGAAAATTCCAATCTTCAAACTTCTGTGAAAAGGATTAAAGTTCAAAATGGTGCTGAAAACATGACATGTCAATATTACAAAAGTTATGATTTTTTTTGTAAGAAATAGAAATAATATTTTGATATGACTCGGTTATTGAAGGTTAACGGAGCTCAACCTTTCGAGGGAAAATTGATATCAAACAAATAATAATGAACTTAATCAATGGAAGGTTTAAATGAATGCCTGTTTTTATTTCCTTATTAATTTTTTCCATCATTCTATGAAAGGGGGAAGAAAAAAAATCGAATCTGGGACTAAAACAGTAGGAGAACGAACATTTGCACACGATAGTGTGCAAATTTGAAAGAGATTTTGAAGACCTTAGAAATTGTCACAATGGTATGTCCGTAACCATGTTAAACTTGGTAACAACTTGGTTACAAACCAGAAGTAAGTACTGTTATTATATGAAGCTACTTTTCAAGTATTTGCAAGAACAACAAAGAATCGAGTGGAAAGGGAATGTAACCAAACAAATGAAACTTTTTCAAACTTGACATTTAGATTGCTATTTGCACAAAACAACTGCGCAAACCTGCGGGAATAATCAACATCATTCACACGATTTGAGCCAAGTAAGGAATGTAAATATTGACCAGGATCGACCTTTCGGTTGTGAAGTACAAAGTCATGACCAATTTTCTAGAGTTGGTTAGGAGAAAAAAATAGGGAAGAAAATGGATATGTAAGGTCATAAAAATCCAATTTATCTTACTTGAAGTTGTATAAACTAAAAATGTTAAATCATATGTGACTTTTAATTATACATGTGTCACTCAACATCTCAACTAAAACTTCTAAGTATACATGTACATTTGATATTCAGTGTTTATTTTGTTCATATTCCATCAAAGCTTTTTTATTACATTTTTCTGGACCAGTTCTGTCAGTAATGTTAAAGAAATACAGTTGCTACTTCTAGGCATTATTATATTTTGTTTTAAAAAAGGGAAATAAAAAAAACAGTGTTTCTAATAACCAGTAACTTCATTCTATCCCATCCCACTACCACTTTGCATAAGAGAAAGAAGACTCCCAAGTTGGTACAGTTAACTTGCATGTTTCGTTTGGACTGGAAGTGCTTTTCCTTTTTCCCCATTTTATTTATAATGAAAATATAACATTTTGCATTCTAGTTTCCAAGATTGTACTTTTTTCAATGAAAGGAGACCAATAATATAGATTGAAATTTAAACTTTTTTTTTTCTGGAAGAAGAATATAAGGTCATTGGTATTTAAAGAATTGTCAACCTCACACTGTCCCATTGTTCATTTTCATTTCCTTCGTTCTTCTTTTTTCAAATCGAAGAATAGCTTTGCACAAAGACATACTCGAGTTTGAAAATTTGGACTTATCAGAGTAAAATGCGAGAAAGAACCAAATACTAAATTTAAAATATAAATGGAATTCCCATTTATAGTTTGATTTCAGATGAACGACTTGCTAAATGTCTTTGTTCAAAGCTGTTCTTTGTACTACAGTACTAATCTCGTTATTTCTATGTTTATTTTTGTTTGATGGCATGGTTTAGGTTGACTTCCAGTCGTGATGTCATTTGATAGTTGTGTAACCCACACTGCTGCCATCTTGTAGCAGGATGTTACAGTAGTCACATGACAAAGCACCTGACTACCACTGCAAGTCACCTGACAGGATAGCACCTGGTCCGACATGGACATATCTGAATGGAAGGATGAAGAAGGTATGTGTTTACCAGCTTGAAAAATGAAAATCACTTAATTGTAAATCTCAATGGACCATACAATGTAGGTATATGGTTTGTCCCCCTCTCCCTCTCTCTCTTCCATCTGTCTCTCTCTCCCATCTCTCAATCTTCTGTCTTGAGTTGTTTCTCAACGATTCTTGGTTCCTTTCAGTTTGCTTCAACTTTAAAAGGGGCTCTGGAATCTGGATATATGTATGAACTAGGCAGTATTCATAAATTTACAATTTGGGCATGGGGGGCGGGTTACCATTCAGCCTCCTGATCATAGTTTATCTTTTAATAGGACTTAATTGGCACCGTTATTTCATCATTTAACTTCTCAGGAATCATTTTGATATTTAATAATTGCATTTTGCATGGGATGCCCTTTTGAGATCATACTTGTGATTCACCTTACTTGATGTGAATATAAAAACTGTCTTCTTCCAATAACACGTAAACTAACTGGTGTTCTTCACCTTTTCATTTCTTTCAAATGCAGGTCTTTTCAGATTCCCTGCAGGAAAGAGATCCCTTGAAGAATTTATCTGATGCAAACTGTGTGGAAACGTGAATCACAATCATAAGCAAAGACAGAAGAGAAGGGAAATGTGAAATGCCAAAGTTTATCCCCCGGTTGCACCAACCAGGCCGATACCAGACCGACAACAAACCAAACATTTCCATAGCCCACTGGCATATCCAGACCTTAACCTCAGGGGCAAAACATTTCAACTTGCTGTGATTCAGATATTTTCAATAAAAACATTGATAAACTCCTGACAACCATGATAAGGAAGCCCTGGTTTGTTTTACAGGAAATTTAGAGATGGGGGGGGGGGGGGAGCATCTTCCAAAACGACTGAATTGAGGAATAAAAATGAGTTATTTTGAGAATGTTTCTTCTCTTTATAATAATAATATTTAATTTGTATATAGCGCTTAATACAAATGTCTCTAAGAGCTTTACAAATATACTATTTATGCATTTATTTTACTTACAGCAATGCCTAATACCTCTAGTGTAGCTGCATTTCTGTATCTGTCGGGAATAGCAAATTATCCCCTCCACCCTTACCCCTCCTTCGAATACACTGATGTCACAGCCCCATTACCAATAATTAATTGGTTTGAAGCCGATGTGATGTTGTGTTTTTTAAAGGTCAAATGCAAGCATCATTCCCAAAGCTCCCGTTTCCCCCTTTTGTGGTTTGAGATGGAAATGTGGACAGATTAAGGATTGGAATGAAAGCCTATTAAAAGTGATTCTTTTTCACAAGTTTCAAACAAAGTTATTATGTGTTCACAGACTTATTTGTAAAATATGGAGTACCAGTACAGTATGCTGTCTTTGGAAAGATTGTGTAAAGATAGAGAGTATCCCTTTCGCGACAATCATTCCACATTTTAGGCAAGGCTCAATAACTTTTTATTCAGAGCCATACAAAAATATGCCAGATGCAGGAGTAGAAAGGGCAAAATATTTATACACGCACCACACCCACATTTGTTCCATGACTTTATTGCGTTTGATGCCGGAATTTTTTTTAAAGGAAAATAAGCCTTCAAAACCTTAGATTGGCAACATGTTGAGATACTCGAAATCATTGTTTTTCCATCCAAATTTGTCATTTTTCAAAAAACGTTTTTTACAACATTCTTGCCAATTTATATTGTTTATAGAGACTTGATATTTTATTCCTACAATATTATAGCAATAAGAGAAAAATGGTATTGCTGCCAATTTGAAGAACAATGTGATGTCGATTTTAATAGAGACTTGATATTTTATTCCTACAATATTATAGCAATAAGAGAAAAATGGTATTGCTGCCAATTTGAAGAACAATGTGATGTCGATTTTAATAGAGACTTGATATTTTATTCCTACAATATTATAGCAATAAGAGAAAAATGGTATTGCTGCCAATTTGAAGAACAATGTGATGTCGATTTTAATAGAGACTTGATATTTTATTCCTACAATATTATAGCAATAAGAGAAAAATGGTATTGCTGCCAATTTGAAGAACAATGTGATGTCGATTTTAATAGAGACTTGATATTTTATTCTAACAATATTATAGCAATAAAAGAAAAATGGTATTGCTGCCAATTTGAAGAACAATGTGATGTCGATTTTAATAGAGACTTGATATTTTATTCTAACAATATTATAGCAATAAAAGAAAAATGGTATTGCTGCCAATTTGAAGAACAATGTGATGTCGATTTTAATAGAGACTTGATATTTTATTCTAACAATATTATAGCAATAAAAGAAAAATGGTATTGCTGCCAATTTGAAGAACAATGTGATGTCGATTTTAATAAAGACTTGATATTTTATTCCTACAATATTATAGCAATAAGAGAAAAATGGTATTGCTGCCAATTTGAAGAACAATGTGATGTCGATTTTAATAGAGACTTGATATTTTATTCTAACAATATTATAGCAATAAAAGAAAAATGGTATTGCTGCCAATTTGAAGAACAATGTGATGTCGATTTTAATAGAGACTTGATATTTTATTCTAACAATATTATAGCAATAAAAGAAAAGTGGTATTGCTGCCAATTTGAAGAACAATGTGATGTCGATTTTAATAGAGACTTGATATTTTATTCCTACAATATTATAGCAATGAGAGAAAAATGGTATTGCTGCCAATTTGAAGAACAATGTGATGTCAATTTTAATAGAGACTTGATATTTTATTCCTACAATATTATAGCAATGAGAGAAAAATGGTATTGCTGCCAATTTAAAGAACAATGTGATGTCAATTTTAATAGAGACTTGATATTTTATTCCTACAATATTATAGCAATGAGAGAAAAATGGTATTGCTGCCAATTTAAAGAACAATGTGATGTCGATTTTAATAGAGACTTGATATTTTATTCCTACAATATTATAGCAATAAGAGAAAAATGGTATTGCTGCCAATTTGAAGAACAATGTGATGTCGATTTTAATAGAGACTTGATATTTTATTCCTACAATATTATAGCAATAAAAGAAAAATGGTATTGCTGCCAATTTGAAGAACAATGTGATGTCAATTTTAATAGAGACTTGATATTTTATTCCTACAATATTATAGCAATGAGAGAAAAATGGTATTGCTGCCAATTTGAAGAACAATGTGATGTCAATTTTAATAGAGACTTGATATTTTATTCTAACAATATTATAGCAATAAAAGAAAAATGGTATTGCTGCCAATTTGAAGAACAATGTGATGTCGATTTTAATAGAGACTTGATATTTTATTCCTACAATATTATAGCAATAAAAGAAAAATGGTATTGCTGCCAATTTGAAGAACAATGTGATGTCGATTTTAATAGAGACTTGATATTTTATTCCTACAATATTATAGCAATGAGAGAAAAATGGTATTGCTGCCAATTTGAAGAACAATGTGATGTCGATTTTAATAGAGACTTGATATTTTATTCTAACAATATTATAGCAATAAAAGAAAAATGGTATTGCTGCCAATTTGAAGAACAATGTGATGTCGATTTTAATAGAGACTTGATATTTTATTCCTACAATATTATAGCAATAAGAGAAAAATGGTATTGCTGCCAATTTGAAGAATTATGTGATGTCGATTTTAATAGAGACTTGATATTTTATTCTAACAATATTATAGCAATAAGAGAAAAATGGTATTGCTGCCAATTTGAAGAACAATGTGATGTCAATTTTAATAGAGACTTGATATTTTATTCTAACAATATTATAGCAATAAAAGAAAAATGGTATTGCTGCCAATTTGAAGAACAATGTGATGTCGATTTTAATAGAGACTTGATATTTTATTCCTACAATATTATAGCAATAAGAGAAAAATGGTATTGCTGCCAATTTGAAGAACAATGTGATGTCGATTTTAATAGAGACTTGATATTTTATTCCTACAATATTATAGCAATAAGAGAAAAATGGTATTGCTGCCAATTTGAAGAACAATGTGATGTCGATTTTAATAGAGACTTGATATTTTATTCCTACAATATTATAGCAATGAGAGAAAAATGGTATTGCTGCCAATTTGAAGAACAATGTGATGTCGATTTTAATAGAGACTTGATATTTTATTCTAACAATATTATAGCAATAAAAGAAAAATGGTATTGCTGCCAATTTGAAGAACAATGTGATGTCGATTTTAATAGAGACTTGATATTTTATTCTAACAATATTATAGCAATAAAAGAAAAATGGTATTGCTGCCAATTTGAAGAACAATGTGATGTCGATTTTAATAGAGACTTGATATTTTATTCCTACAATATTATAGCAATAAGAGAAAAATGGTATTGCTGCCAATTTGAAGAACAATGTGATGTCGATTTTAATAGAGACTTGATATTTTATTCCTACAATATTATAGCAATGAGAGAAAAATGGTATTGCTGCCAATTTGAAGAACAATGTGATGTCGATTTTAATAGAGACTTGATATTTTATTCTAACAATATTATAGCAATAAGAGAAAAATGGTATTGCTGCCAATTTGAAGAACAATGTGATGTCGATTTTAATAGAGACTTGATATTTTATTCCTACAATATTATAGCAATAAGAGAAAAATGGTATTGCTGCCAATTTGAAGAACAATGTGATGTCGATTTTAATAGAGACTTGATATTTTATTCCTACAATATTATAGCAATGAGAGAAAAATGGTATTGCTGCCAATTTGAAGAACAATGTGATGTCGATTTTAATAGAGACTTGATATTTTATTCTAACAATATTATAGCAATAAAAGAAAAATGGTATTGCTGCCAATTTGAAGAACAATGTGATGTCGATTTTAATAGAGACTTGATATTTTATTCTAACAATATTATAGCAATAAAAGAAAAATGGTATTGCTGCCAATTTGAAGAACAATGTGATGTCGATTTTAATAGAGACTTGATATTTTATTCCTACAATATTATAGCAATGAGAGAAAAATGGTATTGCTGCCAATTTGAAGAACAATGTGATGTCGATTTTAATAGAGACTTGATATTTTATTCTAACAATATTATAGCAATAAGAGAAAAATGGTATTGCTGCCAATTTGAAGAACAATGTGATGTCGATTTTAATAGAGACTTGATATTTTATTCCTACAATATTATAGCAATAAGAGAAAAATGGTATTGCTGCCAATTTGAAGAACAATGTGATGTCGATTTTAATAGAGACTTGATATTTTATTCCTACAATATTATAGCAATGAGAGAAAAATGGTATTGCTGCCAATTTGAAGAACAATGTGATGTCGATTTTAATAGAGACTTGATATTTTATTCTAACAATATTATAGCAATAAAAGAAAAATGGTATTGCTGCCAATTTGAAGAACAATGTGATGTCGATTTTAATAGAGACTTGATATTTTATTCTAACAATATTATAGCAATAAAAGAAAAATGGTATTGCTGCCAATTTGAAGAACAATGTGATGTCGATTTTAATAGAGACTTGATATTTTATTCCTACAATATTATAGCAATAAGAGAAAAATGGTATTGCTGCCAATTTGAAGAACAATGTGATGTCGATTTTAATAGAGACTTGATATTTTATTCCTACAATATTATAGCAATGAGAGAAAAATGGTATTGCTGCCAATTTGAAGAACAATGTGATGTCGATTTTAATAGAGACTTGATATTTTATTCTAACAATATTATAGCAATAAGAGAAAAATGGTATTGCTGCCAATTTGAAGAACAATGTGATGTCGATTTTAATAGAGACTTGATATTTTATTCCTACAATATTATAGCAATAAGAGAAAAATGGTATTGCTGCCAATTTGAAGAACAATGTGATGTCGATTTTAATAGAGACTTGATATTTTATTCCTACAATATTATAGCAATAAGAGAAAAATGGTATTGCTGCCAATTTGAAGAACAATGTGTCAATTTTAATAGAGACTTGATATTTTATTCCTACAATATTATAGCAATGAGAGAAAAATGGTATTGCTGCCAATTTGAAGAACAATGTGATGTCGATTTTAATAGAGACTTGATATTTTATTCCTACAATATTATAGCAATAAAAGAAAAATGGTAATGCTGCCAATTTGAAGAACAATGTGATGTCGATTTTAATAAAGACTTGATATTTTATTCCTACAATATTATAGCAAGAGAAAAATGGTAATGCTGCCAATTTGAAGAACAATGTGATGTCGATTTTTATAGAGACTTGATATTTTATTCTAACAATATTATAGCAATAAAGAAAAATGGTATTGCTGCCAATTTGAAGAACAATGTGATGTCGATTTTAATAGAGACTTGATATTTTATTCTAACAATATTATAGCAATAAAAGAAAAATGGTATTGCTGCCAATTTGAAGAACAATGTGATGTCGATTTTAATAGAGACTTGATATTTTATTCTAACAATATTATAGCAATAAAAGAAAAATGGTATTGCTGCCAATTTGAAGAACAATGTGATGTCGATTTTAATAAAGACTTGATATTTTATTCCTACAATATTATAGCAATAAGAGAAAAATGGTATTGCTGCCAATTTGAAGAACAATGTGATGTCGATTTTAATAGAGACTTGATATTTTATTCTAACAATATTATAGCAATAAAAGAAAAATGGTATTGCTGCCAATTTGAAGAACAATGTGATGTCGATTTTAATAGAGACTTGATATTTTATTCTAACAATATTATAGCAATAAAAGAAAAGTGGTATTGCTGCCAATTTGAAGAACAATGTGATGTCGATTTTAATAGAGACTTGATATTTTATTCCTACAATATTATAGCAATGAGAGAAAAATGGTATTGCTGCCAATTTGAAGAACAATGTGATGTCAATTTTAATAGAGACTTGATATTTTATTCCTACAATATTATAGCAATGAGAGAAAAATGGTATTGCTGCCAATTTAAAGAACAATGTGATGTCAATTTTAATAGAGACTTGATATTTTATTCCTACAATATTATAGCAATGAGAGAAAAATGGTATTGCTGCCAATTTAAAGAACAATGTGATGTCGATTTTAATAGAGACTTGATATTTTATTCCTACAATATTATAGCAATAAGAGAAAAATGGTATTGCTGCCAATTTGAAGAACAATGTGATGTCGATTTTAATAGAGACTTGATATTTTATTCCTACAATATTATAGCAATAAAAGAAAAATGGTATTGCTGCCAATTTGAAGAACAATGTGATGTCAATTTTAATAGAGACTTGATATTTTATTCCTACAATATTATAGCAATGAGAGAAAAATGGTATTGCTGCCAATTTGAAGAACAATGTGATGTCAATTTTAATAGAGACTTGATATTTTATTCTAACAATATTATAGCAATAAAAGAAAAATGGTATTGCTGCCAATTTGAAGAACAATGTGATGTCGATTTTAATAGAGACTTGATATTTTATTCCTACAATATTATAGCAATAAAAGAAAAATGGTATTGCTGCCAATTTGAAGAACAATGTGATGTCGATTTTAATAGAGACTTGATATTTTATTCCTACAATATTATAGCAATGAGAGAAAAATGGTATTGCTGCCAATTTGAAGAACAATGTGATGTCGATTTTAATAGAGACTTGATATTTTATTCTAACAATATTATAGCAATAAAAGAAAAATGGTATTGCTGCCAATTTGAAGAACAATGTGATGTCGATTTTAATAGAGACTTGATATTTTATTCCTACAATATTATAGCAATAAGAGAAAAATGGTATTGCTGCCAATTTGAAGAATTATGTGATGTCGATTTTAATAGAGACTTGATATTTTATTCTAACAATATTATAGCAATAAGAGAAAAATGGTATTGCTGCCAATTTGAAGAACAATGTGATGTCAATTTTAATAGAGACTTGATATTTTATTCTAACAATATTATAGCAATAAAAGAAAAATGGTATTGCTGCCAATTTGAAGAACAATGTGATGTCGATTTTAATAGAGACTTGATATTTTATTCCTACAATATTATAGCAATAAGAGAAAAATGGTATTGCTGCCAATTTGAAGAACAATGTGATGTCGATTTTAATAGAGACTTGATATTTTATTCCTACAATATTATAGCAATAAGAGAAAAATGGTATTGCTGCCAATTTGAAGAACAATGTGATGTCGATTTTAATAGAGACTTGATATTTTATTCCTACAATATTATAGCAATGAGAGAAAAATGGTATTGCTGCCAATTTGAAGAACAATGTGATGTCGATTTTAATAGAGACTTGATATTTTATTCTAACAATATTATAGCAATAAAAGAAAAATGGTATTGCTGCCAATTTGAAGAACAATGTGATGTCGATTTTAATAGAGACTTGATATTTTATTCTAACAATATTATAGCAATAAAAGAAAAATGGTATTGCTGCCAATTTGAAGAACAATGTGATGTCGATTTTAATAGAGACTTGATATTTTATTCCTACAATATTATAGCAATAAGAGAAAAATGGTATTGCTGCCAATTTGAAGAACAATGTGATGTCGATTTTAATAGAGACTTGATATTTTATTCCTACAATATTATAGCAATGAGAGAAAAATGGTATTGCTGCCAATTTGAAGAACAATGTGATGTCGATTTTAATAGAGACTTGATATTTTATTCTAACAATATTATAGCAATAAGAGAAAAATGGTATTGCTGCCAATTTGAAGAACAATGTGATGTCGATTTTAATAGAGACTTGATATTTTATTCCTACAATATTATAGCAATAAGAGAAAAATGGTATTGCTGCCAATTTGAAGAACAATGTGATGTCGATTTTAATAGAGACTTGATATTTTATTCCTACAATATTATAGCAATGAGAGAAAAATGGTATTGCTGCCAATTTGAAGAACAATGTGATGTCGATTTTAATAGAGACTTGATATTTTATTCTAACAATATTATAGCAATAAAAGAAAAATGGTATTGCTGCCAATTTGAAGAACAATGTGATGTCGATTTTAATAGAGACTTGATATTTTATTCTAACAATATTATAGCAATAAAAGAAAAATGGTATTGCTGCCAATTTGAAGAACAATGTGATGTCGATTTTAATAGAGACTTGATATTTTATTCCTACAATATTATAGCAATGAGAGAAAAATGGTATTGCTGCCAATTTGAAGAACAATGTGATGTCGATTTTAATAGAGACTTGATATTTTATTCTAACAATATTATAGCAATAAGAGAAAAATGGTATTGCTGCCAATTTGAAGAACAATGTGATGTCGATTTTAATAGAGACTTGATATTTTATTCCTACAATATTATAGCAATAAGAGAAAAATGGTATTGCTGCCAATTTGAAGAACAATGTGATGTCGATTTTAATAGAGACTTGATATTTTATTCCTACAATATTATAGCAATGAGAGAAAAATGGTATTGCTGCCAATTTGAAGAACAATGTGATGTCGATTTTAATAGAGACTTGATATTTTATTCTAACAATATTATAGCAATAAAAGAAAAATGGTATTGCTGCCAATTTGAAGAACAATGTGATGTCGATTTTAATAGAGACTTGATATTTTATTCTAACAATATTATAGCAATAAAAGAAAAATGGTATTGCTGCCAATTTGAAGAACAATGTGATGTCGATTTTAATAGAGACTTGATATTTTATTCCTACAATATTATAGCAATAAGAGAAAAATGGTATTGCTGCCAATTTGAAGAACAATGTGATGTCGATTTTAATAGAGACTTGATATTTTATTCCTACAATATTATAGCAATGAGAGAAAAATGGTATTGCTGCCAATTTGAAGAACAATGTGATGTCGATTTTAATAGAGACTTGATATTTTATTCTAACAATATTATAGCAATAAGAGAAAAATGGTATTGCTGCCAATTTGAAGAACAATGTGATGTCGATTTTAATAGAGACTTGATATTTTATTCCTACAATATTATAGCAATAAGAGAAAAATGGTATTGCTGCCAATTTGAAGAACAATGTGATGTCGATTTTAATAGAGACTTGATATTTTATTCCTACAATATTATAGCAATAAGAGAAAAATGGTATTGCTGCCAATTTGAAGAACAATGTGTCAATTTTAATAGAGACTTGATATTTTATTCCTACAATATTATAGCAATGAGAGAAAAATGGTATTGCTGCCAATTTGAAGAACAATGTGATGTCGATTTTAATAGAGACTTGATATTTTATTCCTACAATATTATAGCAATAAAAGAAAAATGGTAATGCTGCCAATTTGAAGAACAATGTGATGTCGATTTTAATAAAGACTTGATATTTTATTCCTACAATATTATAGCAAGAGAAAAATGGTAATGCTGCCAATTTGAAGAACAATGTGATGTCGATTTTTATAGAGACTTGATATTTTATTCCTACAATATTATAGCAAGAGAAAAATGGTAATGCTGCCAATTTGAAGAACAATGTGATGTCGATTTTAATAGAGACTTGATATTTTATTCTAACAATATTATAGCAATGAGAGAAAAATGGTATTGCTGCCAATTTGAAGAACAATGTGATGTCGATTTTAATAGAGACTTGATATTTTATTCTAACAATATTATAGCAATAAAAGAAAAATGGTATTACTGCCAATTTGAAGAACAATGTGATGTCGATTTTAATGCGCCTAAAAATACATCCTGACCTGTAAGGGATATATAATAATAATAATAGCCTAATAGTCCACTCCAAATTTTATTAAACCGAAACGGAAATTCTTTTTGCCCAATTGATCGTGAGCCCGGGCAGCCACTGAGCAGCGCCAGATCGACGTTGCTCTATCCCTTATTGTTGAACGCCAAACAAGGCAGCAACAACTCCCATCTTTTAACGTCTTTTGGTATGACGCGGCCGGGGTTCGAACCCACGACCTCCCGGTTGTGAGGCGGACGCTCTACTGACTGAGCCAACACTCCGGTATAGAATCCATGTAGAGTTGCATATTGTCTGTACAGAGCCAGAAGGGCATTAACTCTTGTGGTGAAGTACAAGAGTGAGCGTCCTTCTGGCTCCAAACAGAAAATTTGAAGGGACGATGAGAAGAAAGAGGCAGGGATGAAGCTTGGAGAGAGAGAGGGAAGGGAGATTGAAAGATATCAAGGAATGAAAGAAGCGAGGAGAAATGGAGAGGAGATATTTATCACTGAATGTATGGTGAGAGGGAAGATGATCATAGTTGACCCAAATAAAAGAGAGGGATGTTGCATTTTATATGAGCAAGATAAGAGAGACGGAGAGAGAGAGAGATTATGATAAAGAAATGAAACGATGTGAGATGTAGGGCGGAGTTCATATTATGAAGTGACATCTGTTTGGAGCCAGAAGATTTGAAGGGCAGATGAGAAGCAAAAGAGATAAAGGGAAGGAAGATTGAAAGATGTCAAGGAATGAAAAAAAAGCGAGGAGATATGGAGAGGAGAGGCATATGCCTGAACATACAGTGAGAGGAAACGATGTAAGATGTAGGGCGGAGGTCATATTAAGAGAGATAGAGTGAAAGAGAGATAGAGAGACGGGGAGGGTAGGTTGGAGTATTGTAATAAATATGATACATCTGTTTGGAGCCAAAAGGGCATCAAAATATAGTTATTATACACAAAGATTATAACGCCCTTTTGGCGCCAAGCGGGCATTGACTGGAAAGATGAAGGAGAATAAGAATATACGTTGTTGTTTTTTAATGGGAAAGAGAGTAACAACACTAGTATGTGTAAAATCGGAAGGCGTTTATGATTTAGTCGAGTGGGAGAGAACAATATAAAAGAATGAACGAGAAAATAAATATTTAAGGCAGGATAAAGAATTAGTCAAAAGAGAGAGTAGTGGCGTAAAATATGAAATCGATAAAATATGAAATCGAGCCAGATTTGTGTCTTTTTTTCTTTTTTTTTTGTTGGGGGGGGGGGAAATCACTAAAAAAAAATAAAAAATGGGCATTTCAAAATCTCCCTCCTATACGCCCTATGTTTCGTTTGCATCAGTGTTTTTGCCTACAGTTTTGATTTCCTCCCCCGGGCTACAATCTCTTACTACTCATATAGTGCCCCCACCCCCCCCTTGTCCTGTTTGTTTAGCTACCCCACTCCCTCACCCTTGTTTTTATTTTAATGATAGTCGTAGTAATTAGTGTCGTATTTACCTAGGGTAGAGCCTCATCATTATTAATACCGCTCTTCCTGCATGCCATGCAATTATTATAGGATTTCCCGGCCAAATTCTCGTGTTTGTCATTCGAATTCATTTACTTTGCATTTAAGTTAGCGCAGATCGGCTTTGCCATGCCAATTATCATTCAATTTTCCAGTTTTTGTATTTAATTTAGGATTTTGGTCGAAGGGTTTCATAGATCTGTCATTCAATTTAGAAACTGCTCAACTAGCATTCAAATTAATATTCACTTGTCGAAGCGTAATCGTTATCATTCAAATTAACACCTGTCATTCGTATTCGTAATATTTTTATTCAAGTTAGGAATGTTAGGGGGAAGAATTGCAACAAACTTTTACAGTTTTTAAATAAAGCAGTTAAAATGCATGATTTGCTATTGGGATCTAAGCTGTTATTCCATTTATTTATTTTCAGGACAATGCAGATGGGTGTAGTAAGACATAAAGTTAAGAAGGGGTGAAATCAAGGGATATGGCATTTCTGCACGAACATGTTCATATACCCGGGAAAGGTGGGGGTACCCTCAATCGCCCCTTTTTACTACAGACTCGGAATTTTACAAAAGTAATTCACATCGTCTCTTATACCCAGCACACCCCTCTGTTTTTCTTAAAGAGTTTCATAGTTTACTTGCCCGCCAGCAGATCGATGGCTTAAGACATGGCTAATTAATAAATCATGTTCAAATTGTTGACTCTAGTCCCTACCCCAGTCACAATATTGTACGCTTCTTCCGTAATGAAATTATGATGAAATTATGATAAATTTATGATGAAACATAAGACAAACAACTTCCTTACATGAACATTTACAAATATACTGAGACCATCAGGTCCGTAGATGCAAGTCGTTTTTTCCTTCTTAACAATAAAACTTAAATGCTGATGAATATCAGATAAATTTCATAAGTATAAGTGTATAAGTCCAAGAAAATGAAATATGATGAAGTACACATGAAAAAACAATCTTGAAAGAAAAAGAATGAGCTATAAAAAGTGTGTAATAAACGAGAAATGTATATTGACCATCAATTTAAGTGCACAAAGTGCTAATTTGAATGCTAGAAGTACATCGTGTTGCGCCAAATCGAATGACCAAATAGCGAAAGAAGCACATTGTTGATTAATTTGAATGAAACATACGTAGATTCTAACGAATTAGATTTGAAAACTAGAAAAGGGAATATAAACCCGAGATATACCTGACTGCACTAAAACCGTCGAATTTGAACGCAAGAAAAATTAATTTGAATTACAAACTCGCGAATTTGTCCGGGAAATCCTATACTATAATATGCCCCCCCCCCCCCCCTTGCCCTGTGTTTTATTTACCTATGGTATAGCCACATCATTATTAACACTGCTCCTTATGCGGGCCCTGCAATTATTATTACCCCAGCTATTGCATGCTAGGTACCCATTTACACCTGGGTGGGGAGTGGCAAATGTGGATTAATATCTTGCCATAGGACATTTAGTGCTAGACTAAGATTCGAACCCTCAACACTCGGATGGAGAGTGAAGTAAATGAACCACCATACCACGTCACTCTTCTATTGCCCTATATTCCGATATTTGCTAACTTACAATTACAATCACAAAAGCAAATTTAAACAAAATTATTAAGTAGCACATTACCAACTTGTTAGCGAGATAAAACAAATTAGCCAAGTTTGATCGATCGTTTTTACATATTTCAAAGTCGTCTAGACACTTTTAACAGCTTTGGTAGTTTTTCCTACCGTTTTCTCCCAAGTAGCATTGATGACATTTACTTAAAAATCTTCAACTTTTGGTATTTGCATATCTGTTACGCA
>JAVYIG010014046.1:0-43738 GCA_035222895.1 Strongylocentrotus droebachiensis
GCTGAAAAAATATAGAAATAAAAAACAATTCTGCCCGGTCAAACTTTGTAAACTAAGTAGTGCATACATTGTAACACTTTTGATAGATAAACAACATCATTTCCCCGCCTAATGGTATCTTTATGACAATAATGTCAAAGGGAATTTGAATGAAAACCCGAGAGTTTCGTCAAATAAAATTGTGAATACATTTTAAGATTATTAGGCTTAATGACGTCCGGACATAATATTTTACATGGCAAATGTCATAATTGTATAAATAGATTTCTTATTGTTTGTTATTGTTACATATTTCCCTTCACAACATTTTTCATTCTTGAAATCTTAACGTTAATCATTTATTTTTCATCTTAAATATTCATGTATTACTTGCTGAGAAATATCGAAAAGCTATGAACAAAGAAATCATATATAGTTTTGCATCGCTTTTTGGTAATTTCCTGCATACCTTTTGTATATTTGAGTTGTTGTTGTTATTGTTATTGATGTTGTTGTGCGTTCCTTTAATAGCAGAAAGTAGTGTGAAAACTATCTAAATAAAAAATACCATCAACGAACAATAACAAATTTAATCTCTCCTCTTCCATAAATCTTGGAATAAAACCATTTGCAAATAGTAGAAGTATTGTTTTGTTTTCTATCAACATGCATGACCAAGCATACCACCTTAACCCCTTGGTCTAGATTCCGGAGTAAAACATTCGGAAGTATAAACTATTCATGATAATACCTATGACCTTCTTAAAAGTATTCATTGAAACTATGGAACGCGAAGAATGGAAGAGAAATCGATTTACTCCCTACGGTAGCATAGCATATTGCTTGATAATACTTAGCTGTCGTGTGACAAGATATCCCTTTCATTCTGCTCACTTTCTCTTTTCACCTTGTTTTCTTGAGAGGTGGTAAGACATATGTAAAGCTACACAAAAAAATCTGACATGGGCTACCCTTTTATTGATTTCTGACGTGTATGAAGAGACTGCAGTCAATTGGTTGTTGTTACCTTGGCCCATATTTCGACCCTTAGCGGAGAAAAAAAAATCTTTTTATCAAAATCAACGGTGCAAGAATAAAGAACTTACCTTCACGGAGAAGGAAAACAATAATTAAAAGAATGAGGGGATATAGGCATGGCAAGAAGAGAAAAATGGTTTGAAGAAAAAGAGAGAGAGAGAGAGACAGACATACAGACAGAGAGAAGCAAATCGAGATGGGGATATAAAGGATCATATCAATTCTACGGAAAGAACTATAATTCTACTAAGAGAAGTGTGGATGCGGAAAGGAACCACAAAGGATTTATTTCTGAATGTTATGGTTATGCTCCGGAAACTTGCTTGGGAGAAAAATGGAACGAGTAGGCCAAACTTCAATGATGCATTACGGAGACAAGCGAAAAGCGGGAGATCTGCTATAATCAATATTATTCTGATATTTTCCCTCTTTCATATCAAGAGATTCCTTTCAATCAATATTTCCTCGCTGTAACAGAATGTTTTCTTTACATACACATATATACCGCGCTCTTTGCGCATGTAATGCTCTTGTCATTTCACTTTGTTATTTAATCCGCATAATAATATATAGCACATGTTCACAAAGCAAACGCCGCAGTTCTTGTCCTTCACTCACATTTTATCATTTTTTATCTCCGTTTTGTTTTTTAAATATTGTATTTTCCATCTCGTTAAAGGGATATGAATTTATTCTCTACTATCAATATGCTGATGATTATTCTCTCTTTCTTTGTTCAATCAGCACCGGAAAGCCTACCATCAAGATTTCAGTCAGAACGATACCATAACTTGATATTTACGGAACCCTCCTCTCCCCCTCTCTCTCTCTCTCTCTCTCTCTCTCTCTCTCTCTCTCCCTCCCTCTCCCTCCCTCTCTTTCTCTCTATTTTACTCTCTTCCCCCTCTCTCTCTCTCTCTCCCTCCATCCCTCTCTTTCTCTCTCTCTTTTACTCTCTTTCCCCTCTATCTCTCTCTCTCTCTCTTGCTTTCTCTTTCTCTCTCTCTGTTACTCTCTCCCCCCTCTCTCTCTCTCTTTCTCTCTCTCTCTTCCCTCTTTCTCTCTCTCTTCTTCTCTTTCTCTCTCTGTCTACTCTCATCTTTCTCTTTCTAAATACACTTCAAATATCCTCATATTCCCAGTAAAATAGGCCACTTTCAGATACATAAAGATACGCACAGCTCTTGGACGCATCTTGCACAAATCATATATAACGAGTAAATATTTTTGTAATGACTGAGTAAAAACATTGTAAGATATAATGGAACTCAATAAAAACAAGCGCATTAGATGCAAATACATAGGCATTGGATATCGGCTAATTCTTTTTGTTCACTCACATCACTTGCTCACTGCTTATTCACATCACGCTCTTACACCAGAATTGACAAAAAAATCTGATAAAGTGCCCCAATAAATGGAACCCCACAAATCTTTCAAAATGTTACCCTTGCCATATAGCAGTTCACCCAACTGTCAATGCAATCAATAGATATATATTTATTTGTGGTTTGCCCCCCCCCCCCCTTCCCAACCCCTGGACCGGGATCGACGCTCTTGGGATGAAATGTATGATAAATGAAGAGACGTGAAAGGATAATTGACTTTTGTCTAGAGCATGAACAAATGCGAAATAAATCAAATACGGTGTAAAGAAAGAAAGAAAAAGATTCTCAACGCAGTGGCTTGTTAGCTCGTTGGCAAAGCTCGGTAGATTCATTTTACGTTGGATTTACGACATCTCAAAGTATTTAACCGCAATAACTCTACTCCTACAGCTTCTATTATCAGTCCTACGCTATGTCTGTCGGTGGAGCGCATTTCCTATTTCCTTCCATGTAGATTACAGCGCTATTAGCAACGCCTGATTCGATTATTTTCTTATTTCTCTAAACACTGACTTTATCGCTTCGGTAAGGTTTATAATTGAATGATTATGATGAGACAGAGTTATTATTAGTTTTTCGCTATTCAGACTATTGAAAACACCGTTAGCTTTTGCAGTTTATCTCAAACAACGGTTCCGATGCAACTTAATATCGACGGCGCTACAAAATTGCAAAATCTTCTTAAAGAGAAGTTGAGTCCTGGGAAGAGGTACAAATAATTTGTGAGCGTTATCATTGTTATTATGCAAGGGTGGAAGAACATCAGATTAAACATGTTCCCTGAAAAGCATGGCTCTTCAAATGCCTTCATATTCTAAATATGACATAAAATACGTAAAAATCGGGGGGGGGGGGTAGGTTTTTTTCGCCATGTGCTCGTGTAGTCCCATATACATCATTCTGTGTACAGTGCTTGTAACTTTGCCAAGCTTTGGCCAAATGTCACATAATTTTGATGATTCCAGAACCTTGCAATACACACGAATACTTATATACTAGATGATCAACCTTTTCTGATAGATTCCACACCGTTTCTTTCACAATGCAATCACATGACCAGAACTCAACTTTATCTTTAAATCACGCATTTGCTATCTCGTTCATTTTGTTTTTCTAATTGATTTTTAAAACTGATCATTAATCAACACCAATACATCATTGCAGGTCACAGATAAAGCTCAATGATTCATAAACAAATTTAGAAACGATTCGGTTTACTAAATAAAAAAAACTTAATAAATTAAAGAAAACAGTTTCATCGGTGAAACCAATACTATTGGGTCTACAGGGAATCAAAATAAACACATTGATGATTAAAGAAGCAAATTTAATCATAATCTTTTGATGTATTCACCAGATATTTACAATTGGAACCGTCCATTAATGTTACTGGGTATGGAACCCTGACTCATGTACGGGGAGACCAAGAATCGACAGCTAGTAGACCAACTACTCAAATGTAATCAAGAAGACATCATCATCAAAAGAAGGGGGTGGTGGTGTATTACTTTGTTCTTTAAAGCTCGTTAGGCCTCTCTATTCATTAAGACTACTAATGTCTCATTACAAGACTACCTTACTCCATGCATAACTCTAGATACTGTTAATGAAAATATTGAATGAATGCAAATGTTGCAAAGCGATCGCACTGGATTCTCCCTCGCAATTTTCCCTTCAGCGGTAAAGAATGCCCTACAATCATCGCCAATCACTGCAGATATTACATACATTCTCCCGTTTAAGGTATGATGTAAAGTCAGGAGGTACAATGAACAATATATTTCTCGCTATCTGGATTCATTTACCGCTTTTACCGCTAAACATAATTGTAAAGGCGCTGTTCACACTTGAAACCAGAGAGGCGATCGTTTTTATCTTTATGTAGACCTCTATTAAAGGGTTTACATAATTATGCGTCATGAAGAATATTTGAATCTTCTATTCAATGTGTTATCTCTCGTCAATATTATTATTATTATTTTTTTTTTATCAAATTCGTCACACCATTTGATCTCATAGCGATATTACATAGTAAAGAAAAATGTCACTGAAAGTCACTCTTAAAAAAAAATCTCAAGAATTATTTTCTATTCCTATACGATTTTTGTAATGTGTATATAGTTTCTTTTTTTGACCATTTAAGTTATTTTCTTTCATCACTGAAAGGTCAACTAAATGACAAGTGCACCTTTTCTAAAAGCTAATTACATGTAGATTATTTAGATGTAACCCTGAACCCAACAGTGTATACCTATAATTATAACCACACTAGTCCTAAACCTTACCTTAACTCCAGTCGCAAACCTAACCCTAGCTCTACGTCTGACCAAATCAAACACAATCAGATGTTACCCAGATCAAATGCCAGTTCACCGCTATGAAAATGCCAGTTCACCGCTATGATGATGTGAACAAAGTTATTACCTATTAAGCTTTGTCTTTTATATGTTTAAACACGTTGATATGATTTGGTTCTTTATTCCCTTCCACTTCACCCGCCTGCATTAACAACCTCTAAAGAATGGCGTAAATAATCTTGAAGAGATTGAAAAGCGCCATCTTATACCAAACGACAACAACTACAAGCTCCTTTCAAATGACTTCGTCGTTGAGAATCATAATTGAACAGCGGCAAATCGTGATTTCATTCCCCTGCTTTTACGCGGGTTACCCCACAGCATTCAAGCGATATTTCAAAAAGATGATTCAATGGACATTGTATCCTTGACTGATGCTCATAATTATTATCATTGGTAATTGAGATTATCGTGATCATTTTATTGCGCGTCTTCATGAGCTGTTGAATATATTACGCGGAATATACACAGGTTTCTCATAAAGTATTATTTCATTGTGACACACACCTGGACGTACTTTGAAATATATCAACCAATAAATGCTGATTTTAACAATTCTGTTCTCTGACAATTCTCTAACATTATCATCAACTAGTGGAATCATTCAATGGGAATTTAGAGAGATCTTGGAAAGTTAGATAATGAATGAATGTTAAAAAAAAAAATCTGTCATTGAATTTCGCAAATAAGCAAATGATAATGCGTTATTGGCGCCTTGTGAATCCCCTGGAATGGATATCATAATTATTCGCGATATAATTGTAGCTCTTATAGTTGTTCTTTTTGCACTTTCATCATTGTTATAATCATTATTGTTATTAATATTATCATTATTATCATTATCATTTTTAACATTGTTGTTGTTATCATTATTTACACCTTCAATTTAGAATACAGGATTTAAACAAAATATATTTCTTAAAATCATATTTGGATATCTTTCGTTCGGTGATTATCCTGTCCATGCTCTTATAGTGGAATATGATCAAAATGTATATATTGGTTTAAATATTCTTGTGAAAAAAGGCGTTTAAATCATTCATGTAAAGATTATTTGATATACATGTAGATACTACCTGTATTACTCAATATAACCCCCCTCTCTATTTGTGAACATTTTCTTGTGCAATCTACTTGCCTAACGTGGTGCGGATTAACTTTTTAAAAATATTTTAAAAGTTCATAAAGCTGTTTTAAACCGGAATTTGCGAGAGTGGATAAATGGAGAGAGATAGAAAGAGAGAGAGAGAGAGAGAGAGATAGAGAGAGAGAGAGAGAGAGAGAGAGAGAGGGGGGGGGGGGGGGGGGGGGGGTGGAGCTAGAAGCTGAAGAGTGAAGGAGAAAAAGCGAGACTTGACAAAATATATCAAGACCTGAAGGGGTGGTCGTTTCATAGTTTTTCTGTCCAGGATACGGGCAATATCCACCATTAGCTCACTACAAACTTTCTTTTCATCTGGTTAATATGACTTTTGATGAGAAGTAACTATTCCAGTCACATACCACCAAACCTTGCCCAGCCCATCGGCTTTTTACCGATCTATAAAATAGTAACTTTATCGCTTCTTGAGGACAGAGGACACTTTTATCTTCCTCATCACCAGCGTTCTACCACCTAGAGTATGACATCCCACACCCCTCCTTCTTCTCCTCCTCTTGTATTTATCATTCTATATGTACGAATGAAATGTAATTCCTCCCGCTGTTTGGCTGAATCGATTCTAAGGCAGCATTTTCGGCTCCTCAACAAGTCAAACAATAATGATGGATAGTGATTGAAAATATCTGCCCACAGCCGAAAAGTAGTTTCCGGATTGAGGCCGAGCAGCATCGATTTATATATTCGCCTCTCTTTAGCTTTTCGGCTTTGTCGGTTAATATCTTTTTTCCTCCTCGGTTTTTTCTTTCTTTATCATTCTCGGTTTTTTCTTTCTTTATTCGATACATGGCAAACAGCATCAAAAGTGCTTTCATGTTTTTTTTCTTCCTCTGATTTTGTTTCGAGAGCACTTAACATGCTTACCGAAGGCTGGATAAAGTATATTGATTACAACAAGAAAAGAATGGTTCTATGTGTTGAAAATGTTAACTTTTGGAGGCCAAGGAGGAATGAAAAAGATTACTTTAATACATTTGTTCATGACACATCATGAAGACATTACATGGAAGTCTGATAGGCAGTTCGGATAGCTTGAAATAATACTTTTTTAAAAGGATATGATATAGTTTCCATAAATTAAATTTATTGCTTGAGATTATTTTGCGACATATATCTTTATTACTTTGACATATATGTTATGATGTTAATGTTAAGATTGAATCAAAGTTCTTGTAATCTGCCTGAGGCTGAGTGTGTTCAATCTATCACGAAAAAGGACATAGCATACCTTGACTACTAAGGTTCAAGTACTTTTCCTAAAATCCAGACCCAAAACAAGAAATATACACAATCAATTAACCCTTAAAACATCGCTAGTCTCATAATATGTCTGCATCTGAAAGGCTCCATATACGGCGAGTGATGGTGGATGGCCCGGGGTTCTATCGGGTTGGAGGAGGCGGTCTAGCTCGGTAAACACCACTGAGCCAGCAAGATGGAGTCAACATCATGAATGAATAACGAGTGAGCATCCCTAGTTCCTCCTTCTTTTTCCTTGAGATGACGAAAGTGATACGCGGTTTGCTTTTGGCTCGAAACAATTAGATCTCTATTTGCCGAACGATTAGACTCTTCAGATCTCGGCTGGGCGAGGCGAAGGCACGGATTTGTCACAAAATGCCGTTGAAAATCGATTTGTTCTCCCGTCATCCCCGGCAAGTTGGCGGGGCGCGGCCCGCTCGCCAGGCCATGAAAGAACGCGAAATGAACTTCCTGATAAAGTGTGCGTGGCCTCTTTTTACTTTTGTGTGCATTTCTTCTTTCTTGTCTTCGCTTTGACGATAGCATACGTTCCTTTGCATGCTCTATTGATAATGATATCAAACGCTAACTTCCTTGACAAACATTCAATTATTAGGAAAGGATACCAAGGGAATTTGGGTCAATGTGTCGACACTGCGCAACTTAGAGCCTCTCTCCTATTGGAATATGAGGAAACAAGGAGGACAAAAAACACATATAAAGTACCAATAAATGTCATAAAGGCGATAAGTACGTCGAAACTTGGCGCAAAATTAAAATAATGGATCCTGGAAACCCAGTTTCAATAGATCATTGAATTATGCTTGATTGACTTTCTATAATCCAACCGCTTATAATTCTAAAGGGAAGCGAATAAGAATCAAGAGTTGAACAAAGCTCTCGATTTGTGAAAACATGAAGATGATGTGGAAGAAATGATGACAATGGTGATGATGTTGGAGTAGGAGATGATGAAGTTTTTCGGGAACAAATCAATTAAGATTGAATTTCCTTGTTGACTCGCTGGGATCGCGCGCGTCTTTATTTGTTCCCGTCGCATTTACGGCAGGAAATTTGAATTAAATGGCGACGAGATGAAGATGGAAAGAGCGTGCGCAATGAGAAGATCGCTACATCACCCAGGTTATTAAAAGAGAGTGGAGGGGTGACTTTCTTTTCTCTTCAGTCTGGGTGTGGTCGAATCCCCTAAATATATTCATGCTAATCTCATGAAGGATTGATGGAAACATGTTCGAGTGTTTTTCCGTTGAAAGAAAAAACTTAATCCATGCATGTTATTTATATAAGGGGAAAAACACCTTTGAACGAAATGATAAGAGTTAATTAAAATTGGGGACTTATAAGATTGTTAAAATCGGCTTTACACATGTAACTTACAGCTTAAATGATAATTAATAATGTCTTGTAAACTCTCTATTGAGTAAACTTTCGATACAAAGCTGCCCTCATTGTTGGGCAAACCGATTTTATATGCCAAACTTACATGACCAACTAATGCTTTGCAAAATTTAAGATGAAGGATGGTCAATCTTGAACGAAATATTATACAAAGTTGGGCTTAAAACTGCCCAAAGTTAGAAAGATACATAACTGCCCGATTTAATATGGAGAGCTTTACCCGACATAAGTCTAGAGTGTCCAGGGTTCAAAGTTCATCAGTGACCTGATGGAATATCTTTTGATTGATTTAGTTTGGCGGGAAAGTGAAAAAACTACTTGAAGGCTTAAAAGTGGCGACAAAACTGCTTAGACACGGCTAATCGAATCATCGTTACTTTGTTCGTTGATCTGATGAAACGAAAGCGACGTCGATTTGTTATCATCGGCAGCCTCAAGTCATCGCTCAAGAACAAGATGATATCGTGGTCAATATTTGCTGATTCCATGAAGGAAAGGTTCTCATCTTCCGTCATTTATGTGCGGTTGATAAGATTAAGTGAAGAGAGAAAGGAAAATGCAAACTGAAGTGGATAAGGGTCCAACATTTAATCAAGCACGTACGATTTTCACAGTTTTAGTTGATAATTGCAGCATTCTTAATGAGAGTGCTGTTTTAAAGCTTTATTCAAGAAGTGAATATTGTGCAAATACAAGATCTTTTTAAAATACCCGTAGAGTATTAGTACTGATAATTTATAATTCATTTGATTTAGTATTTTATTACTAGTGACTTTTCTTTCGTGTTTTGTGTTATTGCATTACATGAGTAGGCCTATGAGCGAGTCATTTTAAAAAATAAGCAAAATACCGAAAGTGTGCAGCTGTCTGCATTAAACATTTCATATTGTAACAAAGAGTAATTCTCAAGAAAACCTGGTTACCAATATCAATACGTAATCGTCATTATATAGGAGGAACCGTAGTTATGAACTTTATCGAAAACGCCATTACACAGTTGCATATTGTTTACCATTAGCAGCAAAATTATCAACATCATCATCAGCAGTACCACCATCATCATCACCACCACCACCATCACCACCATCACCACCATCACCACCACCACCATCATCATCATCATCATCATCATCATCATCGCCACCATCACTATCACCATCGTCCTCATCACTATCATCACAACTACCACCACCACCACCATCACATCATCATCATAATCATAGTCATCACCATTGTCTTCATCATAATCATCATCACCATCACTATCACCATCATCATCATCATCATCGTCATCACCATTGTCACTATCATCAGTATTATCATTCACCATCCTCACCATTATCATTATCATCGTTACAATCATCATCACCATTTATAATTATTCTCTTTCTTGTCTCCCTCCTCATCATAATATCATTCACCAAACTCCTCACACCTGCCACCACCACCAAGACCACTCACTACCCTATTTCCAATCCTAACATCATAAACCAAAATTGCAACAAAATGAATTTTAGAAATCACACCCTCGTTTAGAACTGTCATTCTCTCAAAACTAAGATTGCTTCTCCAAACAAACGAAACTCATCAATTTTCAAAGTTTGTACGCGCCTTCACTTTGCGAACAAAAGAAAACGATCTATTAATTGCACATGACCGTGTTTAATAACGTTCAGTTTACCCGAAGGGTGCTTGGAAGCTAAAACCAAGTATACTCTCACTAGAAAGGGCCGCCGCCTATTATATGCTTTTTGAAAGAATTAAGAAAAAGTGAAGTGTTTGTAAGGACCCCCTGTAACGCTCATGAAAGTCAATTTCTTTTCTCCCAATTTTCTAAGGTTTGGTTGATGGGAGCGCGCGACGACGCGTGTTGTACTATCAGGAGACCAGCCCGAGCACGTGAGCTCCTTTCCTCGAGGTCCCGTGTAGCTCAGCAAGAAAGGATGAACGCTACTTTTATTGAGACATTAGCGGTCTATACAATATACACACGTTCTTAATTGTGTCGTATCAATTCGCATGGGATCCTAGTTTAGGACGCCATTTAAACCGATTACGGTTTTCTAATTAAAGTTTTGATCCTTCAATTTTTTTTTAACCTTATGAAATATTTTGTATCCCGCTGTCATGACTGTTCTCCCTTCCTTTTCTGACGTAATAGTTCTTTAGTTTCATTTGACAAAGTACTGAATAATAATAATAATAATAATAATAATAATATTAATATTAATAATTATTATTATTATTATAATAATTATAATAATAATAATACAAATAATAATATAATAACAAAAGTACAGGACAAGAAATATTAACAATATGCGTCACATTTTCATACAGATTAATGATTTCATATCTAAGTCTCCTGTATCTCTGCACTTATACTTGAAGTATACTTAGGAATTTTAACTTTCTCAAATAGCTTAATTTCTCTTCTAATGCTTGTAGTATATACTTAGGAACTTTAACATACTCAAATAGCTTAATTTCTCTTCTTAAGCTAGTAGCTTGTATTATACTAAGGAACTTTAATTTACTCAAATAGCTGAATTTCTATTCTTATGCTTGTAATAATAATATACAAGTGTCAAATATCTGATTAGAGCACATCATAATTATCGCCAAGGAACTCTAAGATTTACAGGAGAATGGTCATCTTATACGTTCCTTATATTGTCAAATTGAAATAGCCCGCTTTACGCTGTTCTTAAAGGTAATACAAAGTTTTGGTATATGGGGTCATGAATTTGGTTCAAATGAACATATTGTAAGCATATGCGATCCTACAATATTCAGTGATCGTTGTCGCGGTTGAAATCAAGTCTAAAGTTATGAAATTGTAAATAATAAACTCTTTATGTTGTATAGCTCCCTCTTAAGGTCAAGATATTAATTAAGCTATAAAACAATGTTTCTTGACTAAAATAGACCGATTGGCTATTTCCTTCTCATGATTATGTATCACAACTACATATTCTGAAATGTTCATGGTCGCAGCTACCATTGTATGGCCGTAGGTGCTATTTGAAAGTTATCAAAATTTACCGGGAGCACCGGTAAATTGTTATATTCCATTTTCCTCGAAAGCAGAAGTGTTTTAGGGGCTACATTTTCTAGTGCTTATGAAACATCCACAGGAGCATCCAAATTTATCAAAATTGTGAAGATTAATCACTATCCAGCCAATTTTCAATATTTCCCAAAACTTTGTATTACCTTTAATGTATCTGGAGAAGTGACTATTATCAAAGCTTTCCCCTTATCGCGATGGTGTACCTGGATTTTACATGAAATGGAATTATTTAACAAATTAATCAATGCTCAGTGGCGTATCTAGGCATTATACCTCCCCGCGGGCTACAATGAATTTGCGCCAGTCTCTTCCCCCGCTCAAACTTATTTACATAATGTACAAGAGGAAAGAAGAAAAAGAACTTTAATTGTAGTAAATTTGTTACTTCGTCATCATAATACATGATAAGACACAAACATTTTTATTGTTAAAATTCATCCTGCATTAAGATTTTGCGAGTGAGAAAAAATAAACACTTAAAAAAAGTCTTGTAGCATTGTGAAAACACACTGGCTATTAAAAAAAAGTATATTCCGGCATTTTGTTGTCTGAATATGATGAAAAATAGGCACCTGGCTACCTAAATATCGTATTCGGGCATCTCGCTTCCCGAATATGTCAAAAATACATATTACCGAGCAAAGCAATTGCTTTACAGAATTTACAAATCTTCAACCCTCAAAAGAGAAAATTTACTTTTATTGCGATTTACCCTATACGTATTGGGGCTACATAATCATTAATGGTCATGCTTTTTCTTAATTTTCTTTCTGTTTCCCTCTCTATATTCTTGAGCTTTTGAGAACAAGGTAAAACAAAGTCGGTAGTAATGTCCCTACAAATTGCAAATACTTATTTCTTTATTTTCTACATTTGTCGATTCCTTTCCAATTTTGTTATTCCTAGAAACGTGCCAAATATTGCTTTAGATATTTTTTAAAAGGTTAAACAAATTTGGAATGCTAAATCGAGGCAAAATTGGTTTTCAAGTGGGATTTTGATCAGGTAAGTACGATTCCATGCAAATTTCGAAATGTTTTCTATTCCACCCCTTTTTTCATATTTTTCTCCTTTTCTCATTGGGGAAGAAGATTCCGTCGTTTCTGTCCTTTGGATCCGATTTTGATATGATACTTGCTGGAAAGATGAACAAGTTGCGAGATACAATAACTACGTCTAGACAAATGAGGGGTATTTTTCAGATTTTGATATTGTCAACAGAACGTTCATTATTCATGTAAGTCACCAAATTCTCAGATATTGTTATGGTCAAAGATATGATCGATGTTTTTTTAATAATTTATATTGGAATCTTATCGATGGCGGCTCCCAAGGAATCCAAGGAATTATGAGCTCCCTTTGAAATAAAAGTTGCTTCTAACCACAAACCTTGCAAAGCGAGTGAGGGGAGTCTGGCAGGGCTGTTGAAAAACATCTTGCAAGGAAGGGCAAAATCTACCCTATCCCCTTTTCTGTCAATCCTTTATCAGCTCTGTTATAATATCCCCATAACACGAAGCATCAAATTGAGCGAGATAGCTCAATAAAGCCCCCTATGAAGACGCATGCACTCGACTCCCCGAACCACGAGGGGCTGACCCTGCCATACTTCCGCCGAGTTTGCGGCAGTCGAGTCTGTAGATGCTAGTACGCGCAACTACCGCTGAGTTTGTCTCTCATTCTGATCAGCGCTTAGAGATTGTCTCCAGGCGAGAATCTTCTGCGAACTATAATTTATACTGGCTGAAATTATTGAACAATAACCACCGTACTCATCTGATATGAATGAATTATTATTCAGGTAATTGTCCTGAATATCGAATCGATTTGATTTGCCACTCTCAACACAGGTAAGGTAAATGGCTACCCGGAAAGCAAACATTCCTTGAATGCTTTCAGCACCTGTCATTGTAGTTTGGCTAAAGCCAGGATATTATTATTATTATCATTATTATAATTAGTGGTAGTAGTAGTAGTAGGCCTAGTATTAGTATTAGTAGTAGAAGTAGTAGTAGTAGTAGTATTAGTAGTAGTAGTAGTAGTGGTAGTAGTAGTAGTAGTATTAGTAGTATTCTCGTTAATATTATTTTTTATATTATTTTCATCATCATTATCTATTTAACATAGGCCTACATGTACGTCATATATTTTCAATTAGTGGTTGTGCTTAGCGATAGATTAATTTTTCACTGCCTGAATAGCGACTCGACTCTATCTATTTCATGTCCTTTCAATATTGTCATTTACTCTCTTGGGCGATAAATTCGACTAAATTATATGTCCCTTTGTTTGTTACTGCTGAAAATAAATCATTTAACTATATTGCTATTGATAATTATGCACAGTATAACCCACCCTTCATCCGTCACAATAAGAATAAGGAGACATATTGGTCAAATAATTAATGAACCCCGTGAAAAGCCTATCTTACAAAAACACACATTAAAAAGCGACCAATGAGTCACAACATTGAAACAGATAATCATTTGAAAGAATTACATTCAAATATATAGTTTGTTTTGAGTTGTAACCTTGCGCTCTGTGTGCATTCTTTAAAGTATATTTTGCATGTTTTTCAAGCCGGTTTGATATACCTGTATCTTGATTTCAATTCGAAATGAAACTCACAAGATTGGAGCCTCGTTGTGAATAATGGTTTGTAGTTGCAATTTGACATTTTCTCCTCAAAATATTAGACGGTCTTTGCAAACCATATAGAATCAAAAGAGGAAGGGCGACGGTGAGAGGGGGCAGACAGAGTGAGAGAGTGAGAGAGAGAGAGAGAGAGAGAGAGAGAGGGGGAGGGAGGGGAGAAGGAAAGAGACACTAGAGAGTGAGAGGCAAACCGAGAAAGACTAGGTCAAGAAGCTAGTGTCAAAATATCGACGCTGCTGCCGCCGTCCACCGCACTCCTTACGCCAAAGGTGGAACTGAATGTAGAGTACATGACTACGAAGCACAGCGCCCTCAGATGAATAAGATTAATCGGTTTGGAAGGGAAACTGGCATCAGTCTGTCGTTAGCCTCTCTTTCGCTCTCTCTCTCTCTATCTCTGTCACTCTCTGTTATGTCTCTCCCTCATCTCTTTCTATCTCATTTATCTCTCTCTCTCTGCTCTCTGTCATGTCTCTCCCTCATCTCTTTCAGTTCTCTCTCTCTTCTCTCTATCACCCCTCTCTCGCTCCCTTTCTCTCACTCTCCCTTTCTCTCACTCTCTCTTTCTCTCACTCTCTCTCTCCATCTCTCTATGTCCCTCTGTCTCTCTCCCTCATCTCTCTGTCTCGGTTCTCTCTCTCATCTCTCTATCACCCCCTCTCTCTCTCTCTCCCTTTCTTTCTCTCATATCTCTGTCTCTCTCTCTGTCATGTCTCTCCCTCATCTCTTCCTCTTTCTCTCTCTCCATTTCTCTCTCTTGCTTTCTCTCTCTCTCTCTCTCTCTCTCTCCCTTTCTCTCCCTCTCTTTATCACTTTGCTTAACATGGACTAACAAATTACTCGTTTAAAATGAAGACCGGAATAATTATACGAAAATTAGAGATCGAGAAGAGAAAGGGGAATAAAGAGAAATTAAACGCATTTAAGCTTTACTAACAAAAATATAAAAAGATACAACGACACAAGTCATAAGAACTTGATAAACAACTAATCTTAGTTTGAATTAAAGTTGCACAGACATATTATTCTCTCCAAAATTATCATTATTATATGAATGATTTAACTTGTAAATATTTACACTCCGGCAATATTTCAGAAATAAAAAGTTCGTGCAGCGCAAAGAAGCAGAGGCACGCGGCGAGGGTGCAATGATTCCTGGATCGGACATTTTTAAGACATTATTTTCGTGTTTTTTTCTTCTTCTACTGATAAATGCTATTTTTTGTGGTTATTCATTATGAAGAGTTTGTGTAGAATACTCCGAAATAGCTTTAAGGGCATCCCCAAATTTCCTTTGAAATAAGTTAATTTGTATGAAAGCAGAAAAGTAAGAGAAACTCATTATATCTTTCTATTTTTCATAATATGCCCATGTTGATTTGCAATCCGGAGCCCATGCACTGTCTCTAAATAGTTGATAATCTACATGAACTACATGAATAGGTTTTGCATTGCAGAAGGAAATATATAATTTATAATTGTCGTTATGTACCGATTTTCTGTTTCAGAAAACAAACACAATAAAAGTATATTATGCTTCAAACAGACATTTCTAAAGAACGATAGATAAATCTGATTAGATCAGAGTGAAGAATAATCTATACATTACATCTTACCAATTATGTTTGCCGTTTATCCATTGCAGCGCAAAAAATATATATACAACATCGTAAACATATTATAGTTTTAAAGGTAGTGCTCTGTTAGAAGTATTTTATGTGTTTTTACTAGGAATAAAATATCTGCATTGTGAGTAGTACCCTGCTTGCATTGGAAAAACAACAGTGTACGACATGACCTATAGTCAATAACGGAAGCTCAAACTACAGAAAAATGACAAAAGCGGATTAAAGTCACAGTTCAATGATTTTTGGATAAAGCATATTCGTCTCTACTTGTTTAAAAAAGTTTGTTTTCTTCTTTGATACCCGATGCATGTCGATCTATTGACAAAGTGATGGTCGTACAAAAGCACTTAGGTCCACGATAGTCTTCTGGCGCAGACTCGAGTTTTACACTTAAACCAAAGTCCACAGTGTCGTGAAGTGCAGTGCAACTATGTAAGATTCTGTTTCTGGCATTGTCAAAAGAAACGGATACAGTGAGCCTACAGGTCATGTCATGAAGGCAGAGATACGACAAACTCATTTCAAAACTCAAAGTAAAGTAGAGTTTTCCAGTTCCATGCGGAAAACCAAATCAGATGGATCTGGAATTAAATCAAAACAAGAAGTAAACGAAATTTACGTAACTGAAAGAATAACGAAAAGTAGCGGACTGTACAAAGACGTTTAATAGGGAAATGCACTCCCAGTGCTAAGGAGGAGCTCGCGCCTTTGAATGTTTGAAACAGATAAATGGCGCCATACAAGTGCTGTGGATCATCATCATCAAAATATCCCTCATAGGCAACTTCTTTCCTTTCATACAGGGTTTTAAAAGTAGTAAGTAGTCGTTAAATACAGTGCAGATAGAACTAGGAAGGGTGATTTAAGTACTATCACGTAGCATCCGAAGCGAAGCTTAGACTACATGTACTTACCTTGATCGAATCTTATTTACTTTCGATTATTTCTTATAAAATGAGAGTTCTCAAAATTGGATTAGATCCAAATTACAAATTTCACATCATATTTACATAGGCCAGCTATGAAAAGAACAAAGCAAACAAATATATAAACTGGTGCATAGAACTTTCAAAACACAAACATTATTTTAAATACCAAGCCTAGTGTACGTACTGAAGCAATTAAATTGTTCTTTGTATTATAATCATTAGCTTTATACCTATGTTTGTCCATTGTTTCTGTTTCCACAGCAAAGATTATTTTCCTTTAATTTTGTCTATACAAAATCTTTATCTTTTTTTTTTGTTCACTTATTTATTATTATTAACATTTACAACCATTTGTTTTTACAATCGCGTATCAAACACACCATTGTCCTCATCTATCATGCCCGTTATGACGGGAGATCCCGCTTGTTGATCCGTTAATTCGCTCTCATTCTCATCTTCGACAACGGCTTCATTTTGAATGGAGTCGTCATTATGTCTGAGCTCGGGGTTTCCATTGTCTACGAGCTCAAGGTAGTCGTTTTCTCTGAGCACGGGGTTGGCGTTGTCTACGATCTCGGCGTAATCTACGATCTCGGGGTTTCCGTTGTCTAGGGGATCAAGGTAATCGTTTTCTCCGAGCTCGGTGTCGTCGTTGTCTACGATCTCGGCGTTGTCGTTGTCTACGATCTCGCCGTAATCGTGATCATCGAGATCGTGACTCTCTTTCTTAAAGTGAGCTCCTCCCTGTTCATTAATCGTTACGATTTCGCTCTCTTTCTCGTCATGCGTGTCTATGCCTTCACCAAGGGTCAATTCGACATCGTCATAAACATGGACATCGTCATAAACATGAATATCGTCCGTGTTTTCTTCAGTTGTCATGGATACAGCGACGTGATCTCCCTCCGTAGATGGCTTCTGGTCATCTTCTGTCACGTGGTTATCTTGAGAGCTAGAGTCTTCTTTCTTACCGGTTCCTGTAAGTACTCCGTTGGGCTCTTTCGTTTCATCGATGTTGGGAAGTACACCGTTGGTTCCGCTAGCATCAGACGACATACCGAACCCAGGAGGGGGGTTCTTCGGCGCGAAGATGAACATATTTGGGTCAATATCCGAGATGGAATCTTGCCGGGTTTCTGTTTCACTTTTAAGCTGTAAAATAAGTATTCAAGAAAACAATTTAAAATACTATATCAATGGGCTTCTCCTATATCAGTCTAATTATGTTTATCATATGATTGAAAAACTGATAAGGCAACGTGTCCAGAACGATTTACTTATGTGATATGATATGATGGTTAATTAATACAGAAATTCTAGAAACAATTAGAAAGTGGCCAAGCTGTATGCTGATAACCAGACTGCATTTCTATTCACCTAGACCAATCAATGCTCTACAGGGTGGAACAGATACCATTCCCTCTAATCATGTACAGTATGGTAGAAAATGATGGGAATAATAATAATAAGGGTCGCTTCTAATACTGCTTTCAAACTGGCTTCTATCGGAGTCACATCGATGAAAATACCGATTGAATTTTCCTTATGTAAACAAAGGTGAAACCGCCGTTTTCTCCCTGTCGCTTTCTGCCGGTGAAATTCACTCGCTGTGGCGAGCCCATGCCGGAAGTGAAGAATTATTGCGTAATTATTAAGCCCGCGATCCATATAGCTAGCATGCAGCATGTTCAACCATAAGTCAATAACACAGCTGGTTACGATAAAGCGCGCGTATACTGCGACCTTTGACCATTTTAATCGCTGTTTTAATCGCCTTTTCTAACTGCACCGATTTTCATCGGATGCATCCGGACGCATCCGATGAAAGTGGCAGTTAGAAAGCAACAGAGGCGAAAAAGGCGATTAAATAGCCGATGAAAAGGAGAGAAATAGGCGATTAAATTCTCCTGCTCAAGAGCAGGAGAAATTCTCCTGCTCAAGAGCAGGAGAAATTCTCATTCTATCGGTGTGACACCGATGAAACGTGCAGTTAGAAAACGTTCGGGAGAAAAAGGCGATTAAAACAGCGATTAAAATGGTCAATGGTCGCAGTATACGCGCGCTTTATCGTAACCAGCTGTGTTTGTTGACTTATGGTTGAACATGCTGCATGCTAGCTAGATGGAGCGCGGGCTTAGTTATTACGCAATAATTCTTCACTTCCGGCATGGCTCGCCACAGCGAGAGAATTTCACCGGCAGTTAGAAAGCAACAGGGGGAAAACTGCGGTTTCACCTTTGTTTACATAAGGAAAATTCAATCGGTATTTTCATCGGTGTGACTCCGATAGAGTGCAGTTAGAAAAGGGTATCTCTGGCATTTTCATCGGTGTCACACAGATAGAATGAGATTTCTCCTGCTCTTGAGCAGGAGAATTTAATCGCCTATTTCTCTTCTTTTCATCGGCTATTTAATCGCCTTTTTTCTCCTCTGTTGCTTTCTAACTGGCCGTTTCATCAGATGCGTCCGGATGCATCCGATAAAAATCAGTGCAGTTAGAAAAGGGTATTATTATAGCGCACATGTCCGTCACGTTGTGACGCTCCTGGCGCTGCCCCGATTATTACCCTGGCTTTAGCAAGGCGGCCACTGCGGCGCGCTCTAGCATTTTAAGGAATTAATTCCTGCCAGGTACCCATTTACATCACCAAAGTAATAAATCTTGACTACTTACGTTGGAAGTGGTACTGAAGACCTTACTCGCAGCGGCATACACGTCTGTTTCATCTACCTCTCGTTTCTTCCAAAACGGTCTACATTTACAGTTGAGACTAAAAATACAGCACATTATGATGACCAATCCGAACCCAACACCGATACCAGCGATCGCTCCCTTTGATAACTCTTCCGTCTTCACTGTATGATAAAAGCGAAATGACGACTTACAGCAATACATGTATTTGTTAAAATATAATAATGGTAATTAGGTCTTATTGGCCCAGAGTAGCCACATCAGTATCAATACTACTCTTCCTGCTGGCCATGTCTTGTTTATTACATAGCATTCCAGGTACCTTTTTTTTTTTACACCTGGCTGGAAAGGGACAACATGCGACTTCAGAGCCTTCATCAATATACACCTGTACCCCAGTGTTCCAGTGTTGCTCAGTGTATCAAAATATAATGGCAGTATTATTTCTTTACAATTCTAAACATCATTTTTTTGTGATATTATTTAGAACACATTGTGTAATGATAATGATCTGCTGAATCAGAACGAACATATTCAAGACGCAAAAGACACAGAGATGCGGAATGCAAGATTTCCCTCGTTTCTTACAAATTTGGTGCCAAACTTTTTAAACATCTTTATCATCATCGCCTCACGAAGATTTATAGATTTATCATTGGACATGGACATGTTACACGTTCTATTGTGCCCACTCAGGATGGTGATCAGAAATTTGCTCTGGCGATAATTGCCCGGACTTTATCTCGGCAAACTTATAGTTTAGGTTTAGGTTAGGTGTCGGGTTCAGGGTTAAAGTTAAGAATTGTAAGTGTAGGAAATTTCGTGGAGTAATTTTGTAACCGGAGCGTGCGTCGTACAATCCTAGGGATTCTTTTTTTTGAGACGCTTGATATGTTGTAACACTGCAGAACGTGAAGTCATTCTGAGATCGTCTGATACTGAACATCTCTGAATAACAGGTTGAAACTCATACTGCCTATAAAGACACCAGTACGAGCATTGTACTTCATTTGCTTCAAAGCCTTACCTTCAGCAGTTGGTATGCAAACAACGGTGGCGTCTTCCTCATCCCTTGGACAACCTTGTAGATTGCCGAAGTTAGCTTCCTTGCAGTTAAGGAAAGTCGTCTCTGAACCGGTACACTCCACGTCGATGATGAACACCCTACCGGTACCGGGCCCGAAGCTACCGCTTGACGCCTCGGCACCGTTCGGATACCCGACTGTTCGACAAACCACGTTAGATTCTCTTCGGTCCCACTCCGAACCGGCACACACCCTGCCCCATTCCCCCATACCAGCGGTGCCCTTTTTGTAAACCTCTACCCGACCTTCGTTTGGCGTTGAACCACCGACTAACCGCAGATCAACATCTGAAAAGCACACACAGAAAAAGTATAAACTGTGAATTATTGTCTTTTAAGTGTAATCACCTAACATTATATTCTGTCAACATGGCAGATGAAGACTAAGACCAATGACCATGTTGTTCGGCCTATAATTATACTAAAGTAGATGTTTGCCTTCTGTCAATCTTAACCACAGCAACTTTTCCAGTTTCCACAAAAGTAATAATGTTGATGTTTTGCCGAACCAGTCGACATAATTATCTTAAATGGGTTTCATTCCGCACAAACTACCATGAAATACAATTGATGTCATCTCTCGAAAAGGCTAGCTGTGTGTTGACAACTCTTCGTGCTTCGTCATTTGAACATAATATTCAAGGAATAAATAGTCCCATACCATTAGATGACCATAATCAAATGGCTGCCTGCATTGAGACCGTTAATATTTTTGATAATACATGATTCATATATTAATCTTCATCTAAGGAGACACGAACGAACGAGCGTCTGCTTACGGCAGCGTCGCATCAAGGTAATCAAAGGCCTGGATGTTTCTCCTATGGACCAGAGCAGGGGGTGGGGGAGGGGGGGGGGGGGTATGTATGCCCACTGCAGGTTGATACTTTAAACGGGGTTGGGCGCCCTGCCTGCTCCATTCTGTGCTGGAAACGCCACTGTATGACCTAATATGTGCTCACCTTTGAAACCGCATTGTACCCCTGCATCTTGCGTATGCTTGCAGACATCCACCATAGGTGTCTCCTTAGGACAATCTATCAGACGTGCTTCTTCACCCGTACACATGGAGTTCGTATACAAGATAGGTCCTTCCCCTTCACTATACATCACATCGTATTTGATAGCTGTTCGGTTTTCGAGCTCCCGACATACCACTGTAGCATCATCCATGTCCCATGTTTCATTACAGACTGTCCCCCATCGGCCATTGACCCTGACCTCTACTCGACCCTCATAGTTACCACTACCACCGAAGAGACGAATATCAAGCTCTGCAAAATGACCAAAAGTAGAGAGAAAAATATCAAGATAAGAGGAGAAATTTTATCTGAAAATAATTATGAATATTGAACTAGAATTAGAAGAACGGTAGAAGTAGAAGGTCGGTGGATGAAGGAGAAGGAGAGAAGGAGAGTAGGACTAGGAGAATAGAAGTAGGAGAGTAGATATTAGGAAAGTAGGAGTTGGAATAGAAGTAGAAGTAGAAGTAGAAGTACATGTAGAAGAAGAAGTAAAAGTAGAAGTAGAATTACAACTAGAAGTAATAGTAGAATGAGAAAGAAAAGTAGAAGTAGGAGAATTAGGATTAGAAGTAGAAGTAGAAATAGAAGGAGAAGTAAAATGAGAAGGAAAAGCAGAAGGAGAGGGAGAAGTAGCCGTAGAAGTAGAAGTAGAAGTAGAAGTAAAATTTGATGCAGAAGTACATGTAGAAGCAGAAGTAGAAGTAGAAGGTGAATGAGAAGGAGAAGTAGAAGGAGAAGTAGAATAATAAAACTGATATGATAATAAATAGGATTTATAAGGCGCCAAATCCGCTTAAAAATCAAGTTTTCAGGGCGCACTATAGTGCAACATATGAAAACACATAAACATACTTGTACACAAAAAAAATATTACACAAAAAGGAGAAAAATCTGATCAACTGAAGCAAACTGGAAAATATGAGTTTTAGGATTGCTTTTGAAAGACTCAACTGTAGGAATATCTCTGACCCCTAGAGGTAAACATTTCAAGAGTGATGGCCCGGCATGAGCGAAGGCTCTCTCCCCCACTTTGTATCACGTTTTGGAAGGAAAAACCATCGAAATTTTTGAGAACGTAAAGACCTAGCAGGTGTGCAGTCATTAATCGAAACAATATTGTACTGTGGAGCAGAGCCATAAACACAATGAAACAAACATGTTTTTTTTTAAAACGATATGTTCTTTTATGGGTAACCAATGGAGTTCCTTGAGAACCGGTGTGATGAGACATTACGAGTAGCGACATTTTGCTTTTTTGGTACTTTGGCAAGCTGATTATGAGACATCAATGCGAGATGAAATGAATGGAATGCATGAATAACCTTCTCTGTTCATTCTTTCATTCATTTCGGTTTATTGAATCAATATTCCTTGTTGAAACAGTCGGGAGACTGATACAAACAAATACTAAATAGTTGAAATGTTCAAAGATATAAAGAAAAATTACGAATACTGTACATCAATATGGAAACAAAACACACATTAGTCCAAGGAAAGAATAACAATAATAATAATGGAAACTCAATATATTGCACATCATACATAAAATAAATCGAATTTACATACATGGATGAGTGGAAAAGAAAAAAAAGAAAAGAAATGGACAACACGTTTCATTCTTTGTCGCACTGCGAGTTAAGTATTTTCGAATAAAATCCAAATTACGCAACTGATATCTGACCGATGTTGAATTTGAGGAGACAGAGTCATATTCGTATCAAAGAGCACACCAAGGTTACAAATACATTGATATCATATCTTTGATATGTTTGAATGTTTAATTTGTATATTCTATTCGATTTTCGTTTGTCCCGTTATCCTTTTCATATTGCCTCACTCATTTAATGTAGAGGATTGGAGATTTGTCTCTTTTCTTTAAATTACAAAAATTCATTCAATTACATTAATTTACTACATGACAATCGTGCTAAAACTGCACGCATATGAGTTTTCTTACCATCGACATACTTCATTATAAACTGTGTATACAGGAACGAGGAAATACACGATCCCGGAAATGTCATTATACAATCATATTAGAAAACATAATTTTTACTCCAACACTAATACTGGACCTGACCCAAAACAGGAAAGAGCTCAGACTAAAATAAGATCATGATTAAGAATCATAACACATCCGGACTTTGCCTTTCCTTGGTAGGCAGGATATAAACTGCCAGTTTCCTTCATGGAAAAAAAAATCCCTTCTTTCTAAGGACATTGATTCGTCTGTTATTATAGCTGAGTGGTATTGAATATGAAGGTGTTGATTTTTGTACGTGGGAAAGATGTACGTGACTGTGTATGAATATATGGACCGCTATATTCGTGTATGCAGCGAACATATCGTACTCAAACTGAAGTGTATGGGGAAAAAATTATGACATGATAATCATGGCGTAGTCAAATAATGACAATTATTCCATATTTCAGTAATTATACTAACGCTGAATGTAAATCACTCTACTTGTTAACAAAATTGTTCGTGCTATAAATGAGGTAATGCGATCGACGGGTAATATTTTATGTGATACTGATAGAATGATGATAATAATGCTAATAAAAAAATAAAAATAATAAAATAATTCGGTCTTATTTACACACAGTAGCAACATTAGAATTAATACTGCTCTTCCCACGGGCGCTGCAGTTATTACCCTAGCAATTGCCCGGTACCTATTAACACATGGGGGAAGAGTGGGAAATGTAGATTAATGTCTTACCAATGGACATTTAGTGCCGCGGCGGGACTAGAACCGCGAACCATGTGATCCACATTCCGGTGACTTGTCCACTAGACCATGACAAATCTGCACGAACATTATCTTGGAATATTGATGTTCCGAATTCTGACATGATTGCAATTTTTGCCTTGAAGTACGATATGTAATCATGGTAATGACTAGTCCGTTATGGTCCATTAATTGCGTTTTTAATATCCATTTTCGTTTTCGTTCAATGAAGAAGTAAAAAGCTGACATTTTTATGCCCAAGCTCGTTAAATGTCACCAGGGAGTTGGGAACTCCCTGATGTCACCTTGCACATCGTTTAAGTAATTAATTTGAAACTGGTTATATCTTTGTAATATATTACTGCGTTTATATCGTACATTTACCACGACCTTTAAAGGTCTCTTTTGAAAGCCATCCTTCAGTTGCAAAGAGATATAAATAGAACTCTACTCAACTAGAACATCGCAAACAATTTATATGACAATGATGCGAAGATTATTATCTTTTGTCTGCCGTGAATTGACTTACATGAAAAAGGTTTAAAACACAGAAACAGACTCGCCAGATTTTTCTCAATTCACTTCCCGTTTTCTCAAAAGCAATAACATTTTCATACGCCAAACGTTTCTACCAAGCGTTTTTCAATCCCCCAATAATATAATAAGTAATCTTGCCAAATCTCAAAATATCGAAACCAATTGAGACTCCAGCCTCATAGTATTATGATAACGTTAGCAAAAACAAATAGAATTCACATTTTTTATTCGGGTAAACTGATCTTAGCGCTAGATAACATCATCATAAAATGAATAAATGAACAAAAATTCCAGTACAACCTTTTTCATGAACAGCAAATGCAAATGAAAAAAAACCCTGGTGTTCTGGATTATGTGTATGACACACTGGCTACGAGATAAAGCTATCGCTAATCTCTGTATCAAAATGGTGGATTATTTCTTTTCATCTACTGTATGCTGTCATATAGCCGCCTAAACATGCAGATGAATGTATATTACTCGTACCGCAAGCCACCCTAAATACATGGAATCATAACGAGGTTCCATAGTGACCTTCGTGTTTTAATCAAGTAATCAACAAGCTGAAAGCATCGTTGATATCATAATCAATTTTTCACCACGACACCACAAGTTCCAGAGCATAAATTATGTTCTGGTACTCGACACATACCTTCCAAACTAAGCTTTTCACCACACTAGCTCCTTAAAGGGAAAGTCCCCCTTGATACTACGTTGGTTTCAATCGAAGCAGAAAAAATGAGAGGAACAGGTCAGTGATAGTTGAGCAAACTCCTATTAAACATAATGTTTATCTAATTTTTCTGCTTGTATTGAAACCGACTAAATATTAGGTTGGACTTCCACTTTACTTTAAGAATAACTATCGATATGGCAAATCATGACCTTAATTAGGGAAGAAAAAAAATGCATTCTCGAATTTTCTTATCTAATCCTGATGCATACATTTTCATTTAGTTGTAGTCAGGTCGCAATATATATTATGTTGTCGCTCGTTGTCGCCCTATAGGCCTAACAAGAAGGATTAAAAGCGGAATTGCAAACAATACATGTTAAGTCAAGATATGTGAATCATCGACTATACAATATTTAAACTCCGACACAATTCTAAATAAAAAGGCTGAATAAACAAACATGGCAGTCAAATGTAAATAGTATCATTTTACTCACCCAACCAAATATTATTACAATCAACGCTGAAACAAACAAGTCACTGAAAAACCTCTATTTACTTAATAAAATAATGGTAGAATCATAAAGAGAAGCAAAGTTTGTCATCGAATATGAGATATAGGATCATTTTAGTCGAGATATTTAAACACTTGGATCAAGATATTTAAACATTTAGAGAGAGAGAGATACGAAGGATTTGAGATCAAGCCCTTGTCCGACACACGCATTTTATCCTCACTGATTATCTCCACCCAGGTGTGGGATTGGATGCGAACGTTCTTGTTGTTAGAATTTACCTGTAAAATACAAACTGCCTGGAAAAAAACCCCACTGAATAGTACTGCTGCGTATAATTTCCAAAATAACTTGGTCGATTGCTCTTTTTCAGAACAATTTCATTGTCATCACTTTTTAGGTGAATAAACTTGTGTAGGACGCTGTAAAATGTGCAGTCAACAGGGTGTCATTAGTGAAGGAAAAATGATTATATAAACATAAATGTATTGGTATTAAACTGGCCTCAGGGGCGTTCAATGCATTCCTAACCGTGTGTACATGCAGTGCCATACTATGTTCAAGCACTTCCGCTTTCATTTCTTTGTTTGTACCAAAGGCTACAGATTCGGGTATTGCGTGGTACGTGCCATTCGAGCTAATAAAAACATAGAAATGCAGTATAGAAGACAGCTTTTTAAAGGGGGTGGAGAAGAGGAGGGGAGAGGAAGGGGGGGGGGGGGTCAGTGAGAAGGGAGGGAGGCGGGGCAGGGGAGAGATAGAGACAGAGGGGGAAAGTAAGTCGTGAAGCTGATTTATTATCCCTTTCCCCTCCGTACCCCTTTTTAACCCACCTGCTAGTTAGACCACCCCCCCCCCCCCTCCACAACATTTCAGGAGTCACGCGACATCAATGGTAACATTATTCATTGAAACTTTAGTTGTGCGCTTAGTTTGTCATTTTGTGGACTGCTTAAAATGAATACCCCTACACTTTAATTATGGTGCTCTTACGATATTTACATGAACAAGGGTAGCTATGGAAACAAGCACGATTGAATTTCTAAGTTAATAGCTTAGATCAGTTACAAAAATAGTCACTTACAATCTGAACCTGTACCAATTCAACAAGCTTTGCATGCCGACTGTTGTAACATTACATATTGTGTAAAAGCAAAACAACACTCTGCACTTTGCAGTGCATCCAACGAGAGGGGGACGTTGGGGAGGGGGGGGGGGGGGGGGGGGGGGGGAGGGGTGGAGACATCTGTCCACCTACCCATCCCCCTTTTGTGCGTGTGTGGGTGTGTGTGTTTCGTGTCAACATCTTGTGTGTAGTTTGGTCAAAAGATCTTTCCAGTGCTATGACCCAATTATTGACTACATTAACTTAATTCGGGGGCATGTAATATAATAATAATAATATACAAGCATATAGCTTTTGAACACGCCCTAATATTCCCCCCCAAAGAAAATCAATTATCTTGAAGGTCATAACATGGGAATAATAAATTGTTAAGTTACTTAAAATGTTCAAGTATTATTTACTGATTTATATAGGTCAAACATCATTGTTACCAGACATGTACCTTTGTCATGTTATGCAGGATTATTTGATGAAATGAAATGAAAATGAAATGAATCTCATTCAATATTTCGTAAGGTATACAGAATAACCTAATTACATGTTATCACAAAGGCATGCTTTACATGGTTCACATTACACATAGTAGTCACATCGATATGGTGTATGATAGGCCCAGCAATTTAAGTTTATGACGTTAATAATAATGCAGGTAGGCATATTTACTGTATTTGCATGTACTCTCACAATCATATTAATACGATCAACCAAAGTGATGAAGTAGCAATGTAGATACTAAATTTTAATAAACTGTTACCCATAATAAATGATAAAGTTTGAATCTTCTCAGAACTTTATTGCTCACCTTACAGAATCATAGAGATTGACCAATAATGTTCTTAGAAGATACAAGCTTTACCTATCAAGATAAAACATATTGATTGCAACGATCATATTAATGAGAAGAGGTTAGAAGCAAAAAAAAGTACCCCAGCACATGGACAACATTATATTACCACATGTATTCGGCTCGGCATAATATAGCATCATAATATCTGCATGTTCTTAGCAGTCGTGTGCCAGTGGATAAGGGGGGGGGGGGGGGGGAGGGGCAATCATTTTACCTAGTCATTGTATTTCCTTTTTGACGGGTTCGGTGTATTATGCGTAACTACCGATGAAGGGTTAGTGTTAACGTTTAGGGGTCCACAATAATTGTACAGGCATTGCTTAATAGTGGACCCCTTTGTTTCCAATTATATTCCTTATCTGATTTGAAATGTTTTGTTGGAAACAGGAAAAATTTGAATTGAATTGAATAGAAAGCGATTTATCGTGCTGTCTAATTTTAGGCCACCTTGTATACTGGTCTGGTGGGGGGGAGGGGGCTAAAGATGTGGTGCTTAATCCGGTTCTACGCTCATAGAACAGAAAGAACTTTCATCACTTTCATGATAGATAGGCATCACGCAGATTAAAATATATTTAATGCAAATGATATGCATTATCGGCGATGAAGCTTAATATGTACGTGCAATGTTGAATAGACCTAAATTCACATCTAGATCTAAGGCGGTGAATTTGTCCAATTCAATGCACAATACAGTTAATACGTAAACGTACATTATAATACAACAACCGAACCATGGTCCATGCCGTTTCATTCGCAACACTCAAAAGTAAACACTTGCCTTGCGCAGAACAACAGAGTGAGAGTAGAGTAGATATAAGCACCAGTTTCCAGGCGGTGATACCAAGTCGAGACACCATCTTGCAGTACCATGTAACGATGAAAGTACGTCCGAGAGAGGAGTTGAGTCGCAGCTAACATAACATATCGAATCGAATGGTGATCAACTCTTGGCAACAACTAGAGTTTGCCTCGCAGTTCGGATTGATACACGTCTCTATTTAGCTCGACTCGTAAAGCATAATAACAATACTTGACTTCCTCAGCATGTGCAGGTCTAGGATTTTGAGGTCAGGGGGTGTTTGTGCTTCCATCTACGTCACTCCCTATTTGAATGTCACTAGCGTCGAAACCTCGAAGCTAACACACCATTATGATTCATGACAATAGTATCTGGGACTTCTATCTCCCGTCTGGTTCATATGTATACTATCCCCTCCCCTGTAATGATTTCCCACGCACACTCTTCCGCATACGCAGAGAAGCATGAAACATTCACAATAGATTTAGCCCAGTTGTTTCGTTTTACACGAGAATAAAGGATCGTTCTGTCGATAATTATATATGCGACTTTTCAAAACAATTAAACAAAAATCGATAGGTGTTAAAAAGCTAGTAGGTGCAGGTCTTCAAAACTCAATATACTTGTAGTTGTAGTCGAATCGTCAAATTTATTTACTTACTAAAGCTATATTGACAGTTCACCTCAAGTTACATTTCATTTCAAACGTTTGTTTTGATTGTTAATGGTAATTAAGGGGCTTACCCTTCACCATTACCAAAAGACTTGCAAGAACCGCACCACCAGTGGTCTATGGGTGTGTTCAATAGACAGATTACCAACGTATTCAAATTTATGAATTTTTCTTTCCTGGGGACCTAGTGATGAAGTATCCATCAACTTATTACTCATGAATGAACTACAATACTTGGAATCCATTCTGCATACATTACTTGTTGCTATGTCAGGTAAGCATCTGGCAAGCTGTCAGGTTGTCAAGAACAACCTTTTTTTTTAACAGTATGCATACAATATGAATATGTTAGCTAACAGGTCTATGGGAGGCTTAATTACAGATGATCAATGTAGGAAAGTGGCACATGATTAGTCTAGTGTTTATTGTTGAATTGAATTGATAATGCTTTTAAAAGAACAACAATGCATCGCGGCCTACAAGGCCGAATTGGGCAATGTTTTACAAAGGTAAAGTACAATATATAAAACAATTCATAGCAACGTTCAGTTCATGAGTAAATTGTATAAATAATATTTAACAGTGCCCCCACACCTTTTCAAGTACCCAAAAGTGCCCCCTTTTACGTAGGAAATTGCCCGTTTACTTTGTAAGAAGTGCCCCTTTTTACATAGGGAAAGTGCCCCTATTACTTTGTAAAAGTACTCCTTCACCTTCTAATAATTACCCCTTTTCATCTCTGATAAGTGCCCCGTTTATTTTAAAATGTGACTATTTAAATTTTTGGTAAGAGCCATTTCCCCCTTCTTCTAAAGGTCCCCTTTCACCTTTGATAAATGCCCCTATCAAAATCTGATCGGTGCCCTTTTTCTTTCAACAAATGCACATTTTCCTTTATGATAAGTGCCTCCTTTTTGTTCTCACGAGTGCCCCTTTGCATATCTGGTCAGTACCTCTTTTAAGGTGTGATAAGTGCCCATTTTCACCTCTGATAATTTACCTTTTAACAATGATACGTTCCTCTTTTCTTATTAATGGACCTATTCCCTTTTCATGAATGCCCCTTTTCACCTCTGATAAATGTATTTACCAACATCTGATGGGTTCCCCTTTTCCGTCGACAAATGCCCATTTCCCATTCTCATGACTGACTTTTTCATCTCTGGTGAGTGCCCCTTTTCATGTGTCTAAAGATTTAGTGCCCCAGTTTAACCTCGGATAATTACCCTTTGTACTTCGACACGTGCTCCTTTTCTTTAAGTGTCTTTATCCCTTTCGATAAGTGTCCCCTTTTCCTCTCATCATTAACGTGCCCCTAATTTAAAGTGACTAAGAATAATTTTCCCCAGAGCTCGCTCGATACGCTCGCTCGCATTCATAGATGATGTAATTATGTTACCTATCTAAGACCTTTTCAGTCCTCCGTTATGAGAATGTGCTTATAACCCCATCAGGATGGGTTTATTCCTCTTTATAAGATGTAAGTTTTCGCACTTCGAACTCACAGATCTTAATTTTTTTCCTCGCTCGCTTTGCTCGCTCGCAAATGAATATTCAGACCACCACATTCAGTTTTAAAGTATAATGCTTAAGCAATATCTTGTATAATTTGAAAAGAGAAACAAACATTGAAATGGTCCCTGATTATGTAATCACAAGGTAGGGGCATATACCAATCTCTACACATTGTTATATTTTGAGATTCCCCTTTGTAGGTGCCCTTTTTTATGGTTCCACCTTCCTCCCCACTTTGGAAGTCGCTCGGCCGCCCCCTGCTGACGCAGTAGCGTCAATTGCACGCGCTACAATGGGGAGTTTGAGGGGACCCCAACAAGGGCCCTAAGGCGGGTCCCTGGATGCCCATCTGACCGTACTAAAATACATAAAACCCTTGAGCTTCCGTGGGTTCTGCCCCTGGACCCCAACAAGAGCCCTAAGGTGGGCCCCTGGATGCTCATCTGACCGTAATTAAATACATAAAACCCTTGAGCTTCCGGGGGCTCTGCCAATTAGAGACCTGCCAGTGTCACAAATAAGGTATCTACATGCTTATCTGACCGTAATTTAATGCCTAAAAACCATGAGCTTCCGGGGGCTCAGCCCCTGAACCCTACGCCAATTTACGCTCGCTACGCTCTACCTGATCGTTAATACTCCACTTTGAAAAACGTTCCGCGGGGCCTGCATATGACATGTAAGAGTGGTGGTGATCCAGATTTTCCTTCTGCCTCCCCCCCCCCAGTTTTGCTCATTACCCCCACTGCGCCTGGAAGGTGAGCCCCCTGGAATTTCGCCCCCCCCATCCCAAGTTGCTTCTGGCGCGGCTGGTAGTAGTAGTATTAGTAGTAGTAGTATTAGAAGTAGTAGTAGTAGTAATAATAGTAGAAGTAGTAGTAGTAACTAATTATTCCGGATATTTGAAACAAAAAACATGTCAGGATTTTCCTTATCCTTATTTCCCTGTTTATTCATGGCGGTAGTTGTTGTAGCACAGTAGCAGTACACTGACCACCCTCTCTCTCTCTCTCTCTCTCTCTCTCTTTGTTCTCCTCCTCATTCTCCTTCTTCTCTTCACATCGCCCCATTCTCTCCTTCTTCATTCATATATCTTTCTGCGTTGTACTGCTGCGACGGATTGCGGGCGCTGTAACCATGGTTAAACAGGGGGGGGGGGGTGCAACTCCGCTTCTGCATCCGTCTACTAGCCATGGGGAGATTTTGGAGGGTCAAAAAGTGCGCGCTGCTTCCACTTATCGTGTATTAGCCTATGAAGACGACACATTTTTAGTGCACCAGCGAAATGGGGATTTTGGACTGCGCGCAGCGCGCAAAATATTTAAATTAAAATTTTGAATATTCATGAGCTCTTTTCCACTTATTAGCATATTATCGCAATGAAAAAAAGACAATGCGCATGCGTTACTATATCGACAGAATCCTAATTGGGCCGGATAAATGTAGAACAAAGGTCAGAGTTGGGAAGGTGTGTGGGGAGGGGGGGGGGGGGGGGGGGGGGGGGGGGGGGAGACTTTTAAATGGTTGACTTAGTTGGGGCCACAAACTTCACTGTCACCAGGATGGAAAGTACATTTTAAAAAATTCAGTTCAGTTAAAAGGCAAAAATAATGACCCCATTTCACTCAATTCATTTTTTACCTCTTTTTTTGGTTCGTTTATTAACTTAAATATTTTTTAAATCAGACAAATTGCACTGATCATTTAGCCCACTTAACAAGTGATATTTTCACATTTTTAGTGTCCAATTAATGAATCATTCTCACCTCGACTTCAATGATCTTCATATTGTGCCCCATCCCCAATGAAATTTCAATTTTGTCTCGTTCTTTTCATTCTTGCATTCGTCGCCACTGATTTTTTTTAAAATTCCCCCCCCCCCAACAGTAACATTTTCAATACAGGGACCCCTTCTAATAGTGACATTTCCATAGGCTCTATTACCCCAATTACCTATGCTTTCATCATTTCGGCATCGACTTATTCTTTATTTAACCCCCCCCCCCCCTCATCTTTATTGTAAACCATTTTTTTATACTGCATTTATTCATTAGTCTTGCCCACTCTCTTGTTACATTTCCGCTTTCTCTCTCATTAGGAAAGATGGTTAAATCTATCTCGCTGATGCCAGATATAAACAAACATCAAAAGGTCGAACACCATACTCAATTCTACACAAGACTGCATCAGCCCCCATCTCACCTCAGTCATACAGCATTATCATTACAGAGGTAGTGCCTACATCATCATAATCACCAGCATCATCACATATATTTCACAAAATAAGAAAATGAAAAGAACAGAATTCAGCAGTATTAACTGATTTATTAACATTTATGAACTCATTTATCAACATATTTTGTTTCTTTAAAGTCTTTTTAAATCCAACATGACATCAACAAAAGGATGAAAAATGGATGGGGGGGGGGGGATGCTGTCTCTTGAATTCAAATCTTTCAGTTGTAAAAATTTACTGTCGATTTTGAAGAAAAAAATATTCAATAATATCAACATGCTATTTTATTATGTAAAGCACAGGTATATACTAAGTTTTATGAGTACTTTATCTAACATCGGACATTATTATTGTTGTTTTTACCACTACCTATATTATCATTATTATTACTGCTATTATCATGATCATTATCATTATTGTTACTATTTTTAATATTGTTATTATTATTAATATTAATTATATTAATACAGTCTTACTATTGAACTACATCATTTTATCCCCCCCCCCCCTTCAATTTACTATCCAGTTCAGCATATCCCTCATATTGTTGTCAGAACTTGACTTAAGATTAAATATCAAAAAAAAAAAACTATGTTACATGTACACGCATTTAAAAGAACAAATGATTACTTTCATGATCCTCGATATATCTTCTTCTTCTTCTTCTGGTAATCTTCAAAAGGCGTTGTAGCCTATCACGAAGATGAACTAATACTAAAGATTACAAGTGGTGTGAGGAAGACAGATTGTTTCTAAGTGGGATAAGGAGAGTAGATGCCTCAGAAGTAGTCCCTGGCAGTTCTCTGGACTGTCAGCATGCACTATATTTGCTGGAAGTCAGTTCCATTAACTTTGGGACAGAGTGTTGGGCAAATGCAAACTTGTCTACCTATGTCGCTTCTGGCTTGGTGCAACTGGAAGGTCATGTCATGGTACTTCCTGCTCGTGATTTGTTAAAGCCCGTCTGTACTAGTTTGGCCAGGGGGATAAGACCACCCTGCAAGGTTACTGACAGGTGGTTATCTCATCAAATCAGCTCTCAATTAATATAAGAAAAAGAGGATCATGGGGGACCAACAGGCACAGATTATTAGGCATTGTTTGCTATATAGAGGGCGCAAATAGCTATAAGTAGTGCAGTAGGAAAATTTTCAAGGAAGAGCGGAGAGACCATTGACTATCTTGCGCATCATTCCCAGTCTTCTTGCAGAGTGCCTTGTAGTTGTAGATATAGTAGGCAACTAAAAGGTGCTGATCATCTCAGTCAAACTGCTGCTTCTCTTGTGGTCCCCATTGTGAAGAAGCGTCCTGGACATCTGAGATGTTGTAGGGATCCCAGACACCGGAACAGTTCTCAAGATGAGGGTGGACTAGGGACTTGTACAAAAGAAGCCTGGGTATCAAACCTTCTGGACAACCTGAATAATCAAAACAAAAAAAGAGAAATCAAATAAGATTAAAACTGCTGCATTATATTGGATTTTCAAAAATAGTACCTCCCCACTTTTTTTAGGTCTTGCATTTTAATTTTACTAAAAAATGATAAACGTATGTCTATCTGAGTGATAGGGCCTTTTTAAAGAGAAGAGTAAAGGTTTAGATGTATTTCCAATTATTTTAAAAGTAATTTCCAATTTATTTTAAGTCATTATTTGCTAGACTTTTGTGAACAAAAGTTTGTTAGATATAATGTAATATTTAGGAAAAAATGCCTTTGAGTATGTCTTTTAATATGCTGAGAGAAATAAACTGTAGCAACACCATAGTTTGTCACCTAAATACAGCTAGAGAATAAATGAGAATTACAAGATATAATGCAACACAAGATGACAGTTCCCCAAATCTTTGTATATAGTCCAAGTCGAGTGCGATGTTCGCATGGGCTTAGATTATACAGCCTGAATATTTTCGAACTTCATACAAAAATACCTTGCCAGAGTTCAACTTAGGTGTCTTGTTCCTGATTAGATCTACACCATAACATTTGATGATCAGGTCCTGGTGCTCTTTGTTGCACTTCTGTGATCATTATCTGCTTCTTTGTTCCATAGGATCTACAATTAAAAGAAAACAGAAACTTAGTAAGGTTCCTGCTAGTATCAAATGCATGCATTAGTTATCAGTTTATAACTTTGTTCATGTCCTTTAGAGAAAGAAATATCCATGTCTATGTAGGGTTGGATCCAGAATTCTCACCAACATAAAAGGGGTGGCATAAAATCCTGAAAATAAACCAATTATTTCAAACAAGGCACAATGACATAACTAAGAGCGAAATCAGGGGAAGTGGGGGGGGGGGGGGGGGGGGGAGATACCTTTTTTGTTTTGTTTTTGTTGTTGTTGGTAGATCTAGCCTAGATCTACATTCAAACTAGTCTAAGCTGAATCTGGACCTGGATCACAATAATGACACATGCGCAGGACTAGTCTAGTAGTGGAGCAAAACGAGCCTAGACCCATGGCTATGGAAGTCTTTGCTAGGCTATGGCATAACACAAGCTATAGATCTAGATCTAATTGCCCATTTTTTATATTATTAGTAGACCCTACTAGGGGGCTTTAGACCTAGATCTAGACCCGTCCCTAGAGGTCTATGCCACATCTGAATAAGGGGGCACAGAATGATTGTGCACCCCCCCCCCCCTCCATAACTTCCACATTGTTGACCCACCTAAACCAGGCATTTATTTAGTCTTTTTTTTATTAGAATGCATTAGATCTAGGCCTAGGCCTAGAATCTAGCCCCTAGATCTAGGCCTAGATCTAGTAGATGCGGGGGTTAAATGCTGTTTATACTTAGTTAAGTGCTAGATCTAGACTAGACGGTAGACCTAGCCTAGCCTAGGCTCTGCTTAGCCTTACCCTAGGCCTTAGCCCGAATTTTTCTGTCTCTTTCGTTCGTTAGCCTCTGATTTGGGTAGGGTCGGCTAAAGAGAGGAGCCGACCCTACCCAAATCAGAGGTTAACGAACGAAAGAGACAGAAACATTCAGGCTAGACTATGCTATGTATACTAGCCTAGAGGTCTAGGCTTTTAAGTAACACACTGTAAAGTTATAGCCACGCCAGCTCGGGAAACGCAGTCGCTTCTTGGTGGAGAGTTACAGCCGGCTAGCACCGGCGAATTGAAAATCATAAACCGCTCAACGAGATCTCGTCGGTTTGGACTAGCAATGAGCCATTTGCGCAGTCAACAACAGGTCCACATCTACGACCGATTACTATCGGTAATCAAGCTATGAACTGAACTTAAAATTATGAGATGTGCTCTAATGAAATAACCTACGGTAAAATCCTGATTGTTTCTAAAAATATTACCGTCGATGACTTATATTAGAGTTCATTCAATCAGTTAATATTCTTTGGTCAGAAGAAAGAAAAGAGGAGATGGGGTAGGGGGGTTAACCGGGTAATACGTTGTGACAATGCGGAGAGCCCCTCACTGCAATGACGAACACATGCACAATCATTTCAGAGACCTTCACACAAAATGGATCTTTACTTACTTTTCTTGATATCATAGGGTATCACTTCGATGTCAATGTTCGCCTGAAGATTTTCTGCTTCACTGAGATGTACTTGACAAACCTCTATTATAATAGAAATTCACTTAAAAGAAAAATGTTTCATTGTTCGTAATTGAATAACTTGAAAGTTGCAGTTCATACAACCGCCATTTTCGTGGTCAAATCGTAGGGAATTCTGGGAATGCAAAAAAATGTTTTATGCATGACCTAATACATAAAACATTTTGTTGATGGCCAATCAACAAACAGTAGTCGGCGTATTTTTTACGTCATTGCTCATGAATATTCATTGACCCTCCAAAACCGTCGTTCAAATCGGACAAAACCCCCATAATGCATCCAATGCAAAACCTATGGAATGTCAAAGGTCACGATTTTAGTTGGCTCTCTAGTCCTCCTACGGAGGACATACTGTGTATGATCGAATCTCTTTGTGGTTAAATCAATGAGATTGACTTTCTCTCTTTCCTTTTCCTTTTCCTTTTTATGATTGCGTCAATATTCTGATCTGAGATTCCTTACTGTGGTTATAGAAAATAAGAAGGAATATAACAGGTCATTATGCAACTATGTTCTAAAAAGGAAAACCTGCTCTTGAATAGTCCCTGACGTTCCCACTTCAAGCTTCTTGTTTCGGGCATTCACTCTTTTTTGTCTTACTATCTATTATCTATCACAATGATACCGTATTTTGCCAGAAGGAAACATAAACGGTGAATTTCAATCAATACAGTCGATAGTATTATTTTGCATTCCATATTATACATACAGATGCTGTTTAGAGATATTTGAAAGGGATGGATAAATTAACAATTCGGTTATGCACCTATGCTGGCTCTACCGAGCTAGCTATATTATATTTTGTACTTTTGAGAGCATATGGTATAATCAATGAAATTGGGGAAGCGAATTTCAAAGCAAGTGTTCAAAAAAAAATCTTCTCAAGTTGAATCGACTTGAAACTCGGGAAGCCAAATAGGCCTATTCACATCTTTATAATTATTATCACAGTATTTTAATGAGCGATACTTCAATTAGTGTATACAAGGAACAGTCACCACCCCCCTCCATAATGCTTGATTAAGTGATTGTGAAGGGTTTTGGTTTCTATTTAGATTGTAAGCTAATTGATCATATTTATATAATGAAACTAGTCATTTATCATGTTTAATTAGACTGAGAAACTTGAAGTCAATTAGTTTTGGAGGAAACTATACTTCGACATCATCAAGAAATACGGTCTACATGGTATCAGAAGAAGGTTTCTCGCATACCAGTGTGCGACAAGACAGTGCTAAACGAAGATGTTATGAACAAAGTTATTTACTCAAAGGGGTTCAAGCTTCATAAGCAGGTTCGACCTTGATAATTTACTTTTCAGGTAACTAATTTCCTATCGTCAACATATTTCTTGCGTTTTTTTTTAATGAATTTTGTGATTGATTGGGTTTTATTTTAGAGGTGTGTCTGCCTATACGATTGCTGCACCCATGAATTGAGTGCGTCGATCGCTGCTTATGTTTCATGTTTAGGTAATTTTGTAAGCAAACTTCATCGATTGAAGTTTTCACTTTAAAAATGTATCTGCACCATAAGTAAATATAAATATTCATCACGAAAGTTGTTCCTTATATTATACATATAAATTTATTGTGATCAATGTAATAGGCAGCAATCAATACAACATAATACATATTCTATTTGTTTTTATTTCATTGACAGATCACGAAAATTCATCGCCATACGTTTGTAGATAGCCTTGTCTTCACCGATTGCTTGTCCACTTCCAAGGCCTGTTGGTATTGTGACGTCATGACGAGTCATCAAGATCAAACCATTACCATTTCATCTGGTCACACTGATCACGGGAATCATATAGAGATCGAGAGAAATGAATTCTCATCATATCAGGACCAATCCACGACCAACATAGACATTGATCATGAAAACCCCCAAGGAGAAGAGTCCGGTGAAGTTCCTACACCTAGGGTCTGGGCGGAATCGTACAGTTCAACTGTCCTGGCGTGTCTTCTAGTAGCCATCGGTCTCCTGGTTATGTGCGTTCCATTCTTACCTCTTAGAAACATTTCGGATTCCTCGTTCGTCTCCGATTTGATTGTAATTCGTAATACCGTGTTGGCAATTTTTGTCACGTTATCATTGGTTGTGATGATGCGGTTGACTCGTAGAGTAGTTGAGCTGCATGATAAAGGAGTGGTTCTTTGGCCACATCGTTGCAAACACTGTGCATTTGCACTGATGCAGATTAATCTTTATGAAAAGGCTGTGGAGAAAAGACAGACCTTTAAACTTGACAAAATGAGTGAAATACCGCTGGAAAATATCAAGACCGGGCAAGTGCCAACAGTTAACAAAGTTACTATCAACATCGTTTACATCTTTTCTGGTCTAGGATTTGTATTTATTATCACCACCTTAATAAATACATACTCATGCTTTAATGAACACTCAGCAAGCAGCCCAAATAACGCGAAAAATAGTGAACTTATAACTCTATTTATCCTCAATTTATGTATATTTGCAGTCGTTTACTGCATTAGTTTTCACTTCATTCCCAATTACTGTGATGCTTACATTGTGGCGGTACCACAAATACGTTTGTCATTTGTTTTGTTTTGTGAAGTAGGAATCTGGTTATGTTTTGAAAGACTGGTCAGACCGTTTGGTTATGTTGCATTTAGTCAGCATCGCAATATGTATCTGTGTTCAACGAATAGCTCTGCAGGAGACTTCATGAAGGGTATTCTGGATATCTCCCAACCATTCTCGGTCGAACTACCTCTTATGATTACTTGGATGTTTATTGAAATGTGGTCACATTTTCTTCCACGACACGCCCATGCCATAATGAAAAGTATCCATAAAGAAAACGATAACAATTCTCTGATCGATCAGGGTCTAGTTCGCCGTTCGAATTGGAATAATCTTCGACATTTCTTCTGTAGATCATCGAGAGGCAGAGCAAGGAAATCAAAGCAGTATGACTACACCTTTCTACAACGAGACACTAGCTTGGGAGCGCTTGGTCCATCAGATGGAATAACAAATTATGAAAACATTGAGATGCTTCCAGTTGCGTCTCATGAAGACTCTCCGTGTCGTAACTATATTGATGTATCATCGAGACAAAATACCTGTAACAAGGATTTGAAAAGAGCATTGTCAAATGAAGTGGAGAAAGCGTTGGCAGTAACAATAGTGATATGCGTTGTGTACTTCGGTTTGAGTAATCTTGTTCTTGCAGGACAGTCGATAAAGATTCGTGGTCGCTACCTGCAGTGGCTTTTGAGGATGACGTTCTTCATCCCAATGATAATGATCATCGTCAGACACAGGAAACTTATCAGAGGGGCTGATGGGAGCCATGTGGTCAGATTAGAGGGCGCAACAGCTCAAGAAAATAACAAAATGTTACTCATAACCTTGACTGGAGCTTTATTGTACGAAACAGCATGCTTTGTTTCTTCCTTTGGTAACCTTTGTAATATGAAAGTGTTATCTCATGATCCAATTGCTCTAAATGTTGTCAGCATTTCGGCTGGCTTGTTAAGCGTTATTCGTAAATACTATCAGTCTGTCTTTCTTCTGTGTGTACAACGTCTGCAACCAAGAGATGAACACGAAATGAAGTGGACACTTCTTTGCTTAGTTGTTGTAGGAATGACCAACGCAACTCAGTGGATGCTTCATAGTCTAGTTCATGAAGTCGGATCGTCTGTAGCATTGCCTGTTCTAAGTATGTTCTTTGATGGGAATGTAGGACAAGTCATCGGGATGTTGTTTGTTCCTTTCCTACACTTATATGAGCTCCATGTTGCAATCATTTCGTATTGAAATGTACAAGGTTATGTGGAGCTTATAAACATAGCACAAACACCACATCTTGTCATCTTCCATGTAAAAGAAGTCCTTAAGACTATTATAAGCAAGATGTGTTTAAAGATTCTAGACAAGTTATATTTCTTGAAGTTGATATTCTAAATTCACAAATAATGTCAATACTTTGGTTACTTGACATACAGTTCTTAACATTCGGTGCTTTGGGTGACAAAATATACGTTACTGAAGTCCTAATATCGTTCCCTAGTGATAAGATGAGTCTGGCATACTGTTGGGGAATCACAATCCACTATTTCTCCATGAACCGTGATTCTTCATTGATACAGCCTTCCACAGATCTGTCGAGCTGACCATTGACCTAGAGATTATCGATCTCAACTGAGATTCAAGTCAGGTGAATTTGCGGGTTATTTCATTTTGGTGAAATCCCATCACTAACCAAGAATGTATACTCGTCCTTTGTATGGACGCTCACATACCAATGCATTTTGTGATGCTTTCATTCGAGAGCTCCAGGGTAGGCAAGGTACCATGTGTACATGATCTGGACAAGTTGATAAGTACAAGGTTTTTTTTGTTGATTCGTGTTCTAGATGGGTTTGGAGGTAAATTCAGCTTGGTTGCCATCTTGGCAACCTTGGGCAATTTTCTTTATAAGCCTAATTAGCATAATCATCAAGTTAGCATAATGTGTAATATGTAATATGTTGCTAATATTAATCCGGGAAGCCTAAAAACATGGATAATACCACTTTTCAAGGGGTTTTTTTATGACAAGGAATTTATTCATGACACCGGTTCTTATTTTTGAGTAATACAATAATTGTCTTAAATAGCATGATTAGCATAATAAGCTAATTAGAATATGTACAATGTATGGACTAAAAAGCCTGAAAATGGGTGCAATGCAACATTGTAAATCACTTTTTAAAGACAACACATTAATTCACGAGAAGTTATTCCATGTAGATGTAGTAAAATTAGCCTAATTAGCCTAATATTAGTAAATTTGCATACCCTGCATTTATTAATATAAGTCTAGTTTTATCCAGACAAATTTGGAATGACAATTTAATGTGAATTTTTTTTTATGACAACAAGAGGCTAATCAGGTTGAACGAAAAATAATTAGCCTTACTAGCATAATTAACCTATTTAGCATGTAATCAGGCAAATGAGGCAATTCCCTAATGGCCTTGTTGATTTCTGTCTGACAAGACAGAATACATAGGTATTCATTTTTAATTTTCCACTGTAACAGTGATAAGATCAGAAGAAAAAAAAAAGTCATGATAGAGGCCAGTAAATTATTAAAGATAGAGAGAAATGGTTTGGGTCGACTGACAGGAGGTTATGGTGGCAAAGTATATTTAGAACGTTGTTCTTTTCTTCTTTGAGAATCGAGGTCTGACCCCCACCCTGAACTGAACTGAACATAAGCAGTATACAAGAACCCCCATATTATAATTCTTATTATTATTATGATGATGCTGATGATGATGATGATGATTAATGTTATTATTACTATCATTATAATTATTATTGTGCGCTAAATAAATATCCAATATTATTATTATTATTATTATTATTATTATTCAAACCATTGGGATTCTCTGGTCATAAGTAGTTCAAGGTGCATACACTCATGTATATTGTATGATACTTTTCTCTAATAAAGAAATTCATTGACCTATAATTTATTAATTGGGGTTTAAAGGTACTATGTCCCTTTTGCAGCCAACCTCAAATGCTGTAGAACTTTGCAGGAATTATGAATATGTCATGTATGTCCTATCTGTGAAATTTAAACGTTAGCAGTGTCCTCATATTCAAATTATGCAAGGAAACCCGTTTACTTGCTAGACTTCACTGTCAGACACCATTAGTGACTGACTGGCTTTTTTTCTTCTTTGGTAATAACATACATGAAAAGAGTTGTAAAGGGTACATGAGCATTTGTCTACATCAATAACCCACTTCTTGTGATGGCCAAGATTAAACTGATTGAATCTTTGCGCAGCATAAAACGTAATGACCATTCGGTACAATTGTCTGAAAATCAAGACTATTACTTTTGGGCTCTATAGCCCTAAAGTCGATTTGACAACTAATAGTCGTTATTTTCCCACTTGAAGACGTTTTCAAGCCCCACCTTTATTAGGGAAGTTCTAAATTAGTATTATCTTTCAAATGCAGTTGGAATTTAACTTTTTCATTTTTTGGGCCTGCAAATGGGACATAGTACCTTTAAGGCGCCAATTTATAACTAACTTGTTACTACATGAGGATTTTCATTTGTTATTTTCCATCATGATTTAGAATAGACTGTTTGTGTTTCATTGTATTACAGTTTCGATGTAATATATAAGACGAAACTGATTAAAAATGCAACCTTTATGTTGCGGTGATGAAAATTCCCGGTCATTAAATATTTCTGTCCATGCAAACAATGTATATACAATGTGTTTTAACATCAATCCATTCGAAAATTACAAGAAAGGGAGAGAGCGAGAGGGAGAGTGTGTGTGTGTGTGTGTGTGTTGGGGCGTGTGCGTGTGTTTGTTATGAGTAAAAAAATCATGCGTACGCCACTGTGTATACGTACGTGTAAGTGTATGTGTGTAATGGGGAAGGGATAGATGGGCAGGGCGGGTTGGTTCCAAATAAGATGGGAGATGGGGATGGTCAGGGGTCTTTTGGGGGAGGGGTTGGATATAATTATGTCCCTTGAGTTTGGGCCATTTTGGTGGTCGAAGGATAAAAAGATGAAATATTAGGCCCAGCTAGCCTAAGGTCGTATGTAACGTATTGTACTTGTTTTCTTTCTTCTGCTTCTTTTGGTTAATTTGAATATAATTTGGCCTAAATTTATATTCACAATTAAATGATACACGCCTAAAAACTTAAACAACAACAACGAAAGGAAGATATAGGAACAATAAGTACTCATTGTATGATGGATTCTCTTATGTTTTCTTTAATTTTATTTCATATTGTTCCGTTCCTTGATTATTTGTATATTATCAG